>JBBMOL010000599.1:0-86718 GCA_037954665.1 Laguncularia racemosa
TCGTTTCATCAATGGGTTGAAGATGGACATTGCCAATGTAGTGGAACTCCAGCATTATCAGACTCTAGAGGATGTGATTAAATTAGCCAGTCGGGTTAAGCGGCATCAGCGTAGGCGGGATCAGAAATCATATCACCACCACAAGTCAGATGATGGTGAGAGGGAGTGATAGGAATCAAAATCCGACAAGACCTATCATTAGGGCAAAAACTAAAGGAATTCAAATTTTGGCGATGAGGGCCCATTTTGAGCAGATCGACCCCGAAATTATTTATATATTAACCTCTTTTCTATTATTCTTGTATTTTATTTTCCAACAGGCACACTTATCATATTTCATAAGGCAATAGACAAACTCCCTCAGACTCAGCTCGTGGGTTATCCATGGACCACCCTAAACCGGCGATGAACTGGGCCGATGGATCCTATAGAAGACCGGCATCTTGAAGACCATTTCTTTTATATATTTCTTCTTCTATGAACTATTTTGGTTGTATTTAGTTTTGGGACACTTTTATTTCTTTGTAACTTTCATTTAGGGTTAGCCACCTTAAAAGTGGCAAACTTGTAATTTTGAGCACTTTTTAACCTTAGAAGTAGCAAGTATAAATACTTGCTTAAGAGAGGGTTTGAGAAGCTTATTTTTGCAGATTAAACACTACATTTCATGTGAGAATTAGGGTTCTTACCTTGGTTCCAAACTCTTATCAATTTCAATCCCAAGAGTTGAAATTGTGAGTTATATCAATTTCATTTTGTCGTGATTTCTTTTCTTCTCTAGTGTGTCATATCTAGGGTTGAATTGAGATAGTTCTTGGTCAGAAATACATATTGTTATTCACGAATTCTTGTGTTTATTTGAAGTATTTATCAATTTGATTTGGATCATCATTGAAGATTACACTTGAAAACGTGTTCTTCTCTATTGGAAAAGGATTCTTATAATTAAGGTTTTTCTTTGTCAATTTGTGGATTATTCTCATGGATTATATGAGATTAGGGTGTTGTTAGAAGATATTATCATTGAGGTTTCACAATTGCATCATTGAACATTTGGATTTCATTACATCTCACTAGGGTTTACGTGAAATTTGCCCTTGTGGATCCGGTTTTGCCTTGACTTGAGATTGTTTTTTCTTAAGTCTTTTAATTGTGCTTCTAAGTGGAATTAGGCACATCATCTTTTTTGGTATCAGAGCTATATCATATTTGGATTTAAGATTCAAGCACATCATAATTGAAGAATTGGTTACATTCATTGGAAATTGATGGCATTGTTCATGTGATTGAGACTAGTTTGATTGACATTGTTTGATTGTCTTTCAAATTGGTTTTGCATGTGCTTAATCTTGGTTTTAGGCACATCATCTTTTTGGTAACAGAGCACATGTTGAGAGAAGGGAATTGGTTTTATTTGATTTTGTGGAGTTAATCATCAATTAGGGTGATTTAGTGAAAACTGCAAATTGTGTTGTTGTTGTGGTTTTGAGATTGCGAAATTACCTTGGCTTGGAATTTAATTTTCTGATTGTTGGAGTTAAATTGGGAAGGTTTTTGTATCATCTTGTGATTAATAATTTTCGTGGAAGGAAGGAAGAATAGAAGTGTTGTTAATTCAATAATTGTTTGAGCTTGAAAAAATTACCTTGTTCTTGCCGTGACTAGTTGTGGTGTGAAGGAGGTTATGTAGCTTGTTGTTTTGATTTCCATTGTGTAATTCTGAATTGGAGAAGTGCAATTTACAGATTTGCATTGATTTTTGATGAGTAAGGAATTTATTTGAATTCAAACACATGCCATTAAGTTGTGGGAGTTAACGAGTGCTATTTGAATTTGAATTCATTACTTACCAATTGAGGAAGGCTTGCAATAAGTGAAGTTGTTTGAATTTCAAATTGAAAGTTGCTGCCTATTTTGTCGTAAAGTTGCGGTTAGAACTTGTGGGAAGTGGAGTACATTTTGTTGTTGCAACGTGTATAAAAGGTATATGTGTGTGGAGTAGTGTTTTTGTAAAATTAGTGAAGGGTATGTATGTGTGGTGTTATGTGTGTATGTTAATTGAAGGTGTTGTAACGTGGTGAAGTGAGTGCAATGTGATTAGGTGTGTGTGGTGATGTAAATTTGTGGAGTTTTGTGTAGTGCAAGGTGCTGCACATTAAGACTCATTGTGGGTGTAAAGCTTTAGCAAGAAAGGAAAGTTGAGTGGTGAAGTTTGAAATTCAAATATAAGCATTTAAGTGTGAAAATTATTGAGTATTATTACTTAAACACTTGCTTAGTTGAATTCAATATCTTAACTACTTGGAAGTATTTATTTGTGCTTCAATTATTCTAATATACTTGAAGTGATAAGAAGTATTTATTGCATTAGTGACTTGTTGCACCGTGGGTGTACAAGTGTGTGTGTTGTTATCCAAACTTGTTATTGTGACGTGGTGAAGTGAAAGGAGTGTGCTACAAATTATTTGAGATTACATTTGTACTTCAGATAAATCGCATCCACAAACATGTCATATGATAGTATGAATGGGGATATTGGCAATGAGACCAATAGCCAAGTGGGTAGCAGACTAGGTCGTCGAAATACAAGTGGAAGAACTCTAGATGAGCAACTTTAGGACCTTACCACAATTGTTGCTACATTGGTAACAAAAATTGATAGGATGACATTACCACCACCACCTGTGGTAAACCTTCAGGCACCACCTAGAGTAGAAGGAGATTATCATGCTCTTAGGGAAAACAGAGATGATAATTTTGGGGTTAATCTATACCCGGGCAGGGAATTTAGACCACTTCGAGGACCAGAGTGTACGAAGCTACAAATGCCTTCATTTGATGGTAGGGGTTCCACAGATGATTACCTAGACTGGGAAGACCAAGTTGAGGGTCTTTTCGAGTGTTATGAGATTGATAATGACTCCAGGGTACGTCTTGCAACTATAGAATTCACAGGGCATGCCGCTTTGTGGTGGGAAAATATGGTGATCAGTAGGCGAAGGGATGGAGAGACCGAAATACACACTTGGAGAGACATGAAACCAGTTTTGAGGAATAGGTTTGTACCAAAACACTACAGGCATGAGTTATTTATGCGTCTCCAGACACTGAGACAAGGGGGCAAAACAGTGGATGACTATGTACAGGAGTTTGAGACACTAGTGATTAGATGTAGATCAATTGAACCTCTTGAACAAACCCTAGCATGTTTTGTATCTGGGTTGAGGTATGAGATAACTTGTGTAGTTGAGCTTCAGAGATATAGTACACTTGATGAGGTCATATAGTTAGCCTTGAAAGTGGAAAGACAGAGGCAATCCTATTCATTCCAGGTTACTAGGAGCAGACTACCAGGGAACCAAACTGTTTAGGGTCACTTATGTTCTCCTTTAGAGACACTAGAGATTTACGAGCAGTTGAGTACACCATTGGAGTATTTTGAGGATCAAAGTCTGCTGAGTCTATCATTAGAGGGCCAGAATGCTCAAAGACATTTGTGTTCACCTTCAGAGGGCAATGAGTAGTTAGGTCAACCACTAGAAGACCATCAGGATCAGCGACATTCAGATAAGTTAGAAAAGGAGGATACAATATCAATGGAATGGGTTGAGTTAGAGGACACCTCAATAGATAATGGGTCATTATTTGTGATGTAGAAGAGATACATCCTGGAAATGGAGGAAAGAAAACAATCACCACCTGTAGTATTTCAAATATTAGGATTCTGCAGAGATATTTCTTCAGGTGACTTGCTAAGAGGAAACAAAGTCTCTACTGCATTTGATCTACCAGATTTGAGGACAAATCTTTTTGAGGCCCGAGGAGATGATAGGAATCAAAATCCGACAAGACCTATCATTAGGGCAAAAACTAAAGGAATTCAAATTTTGGCGATGAGGGCCCATTTTGAGCAGATCGACCCCGAAATTATTTATATATTAACCTCTTTTCTATTATTCTTGTATTTTATTTTCCAATAGGCACACTTATCATATTTCATAAGGCAATAGACAAACTCCCTCAGACTCAGCTCGTAGGTTATCCATGGACCGCCCTGTACCGGCAATGAACTAGGCCGATGGATCCTATAGAAGACCGGCATCTTGAAGACCATTTCTTTTATATATTTCTTCTTTTATGAACTATTTTGGTTATATTTGGTTTTGGGATACTTTTATTTCTTTGTAACTTTCATTTAGGGTTAGCCACCTTAAAAGTGGCAAACTTGTAATTTTGAACAATTTTTAACCCTAAAAGTAGCAAGTATAAATACTTGCTTAAGATAGGGTTTGAGAAGCTTATTTTTGCATATTAAACACTACATTTCACTTGAGAATTAGGGTTCTTACCTTGGTTCCAAACTCTTATCAATTTCAATCCCAAGAAGTTGAAATTATGGCGAGTGCAACAAGGAGAAATCGTGAGTAATATCGGTTCCTTATTGTTGTTTTCCATTTCATCACTAGTGCATCATATCTAGGTTGATTTGGATGTTCTTGGACTTGTTTTAATTTGCAATTCGTGACCAATAGCTTGTTATAGGATTGATTGTGTTGATATATGATATCATTCTCTTCATTGTGACGTGAATTGGATAGTTGAAGGAAGGGATTGGAATTTGCGGTTTGACCCATTTGTTTTCTTGATTTGATTCACGTGGGTTTCAATTATAATTGTTATTATTTGATGAAGATTACTTGTTTGGATTGATAATAGCAATTGGAGCTCTTTGGATTTCATTCCATTGCCTTAGGATTTCCGCATTTATCTAGTCAAATGAACCGGTTTTTGTGTGTGTGAATTGAGGAGTTTTCCTTGATTCTTTTGATTATGCTTAAGCTTGGGATTTGGCACATCATCTTTTTGGTATTAGAGCTATATCATATTTGGATTTAAGATTCAAGCACATTATAATTGAAGAATTGGTTACATTCATTGGAAATTGATGGCATTGTTCATGTGATTGAGACTAGTTTGATTGACATTGTTTGATTGTCTTTCAAATTGGTTTTGCATGTGCTTAATCTTGGTTTTAGGCACATCAGGGAGAAGGAAAGGAAGGAGAAAGGAAAGGCAGTCGTTAGTGAGGTTGTTGACCAAACACAACAAAAGAAGAGCAAGGATATAAAATGTTTTAAGTGTTTAGGACTTGGCCATATTGCTTCTTAATGTCCTAATAAAAGGGTTATGGTCATAAAGGGTGATAAAGTCGAGAGTGTGGAAGAAGAACAGAAGGGAATTGAGGCTGAAGAGGAAGATGAAGACATTATAGCGAATCTAGTACAAGGAGACTTGCTAATGGTTAAGTAGGATAAAGCTGTTCCTAATTAGAGAGCTAATTTATTTCATATCCAAGGCATAGTGTAGGGGAAGACTTGTTTGATTATGGTTGACACAGGCAGTTGCACTAATGTTGCTTCAGCAAGCTAGGTTACTAAGTTAGGTTTATAGGTGGAGCACCATCCAAGACCTTATGCACTTCATTGGTTAAGTCCACAGGGAGCTATTCATGTACACAAACAGGTTCGTGTTCTACTAATTATTGGTGATTATACTAACGAGATTGTTTATGATGTAGTTCCCATTGGAAGCTACACACTTGATCCTTGGAAGACCTTGGCAGTATGACCTCAGAGCTAAGTATGATGGATACACCAATGAGTATACCATTCAGCAACAGGACAAAGCATACAAGCTTCTTCCTATGAGTCCAATTGAGGTACAACAAACAAGGTTGATTTGCCTTAAGAAGCCCAAGGGAAAGAGGAGTCTATTTATTTGGTCTAGCAGGATGGACGATACAGATTCGAGGTCGAATCTTTTTCAACATAGAGGGAATGATACGATTCCAAGAGCTAAGATACGAGCACCAAAGAAATCAAAGTCAATATAAGCTATAGGTGGTAGTACGGGGTCCAAAAAAGGAGGACATAAGTGTCGGGAGGACCCAGGGCGAAGTTCAGCCAACCTTAAGCCGGCCTTGAATAAAGGCCGGCTGAATTAACTTCAATGCCGCCGGCTTTGGTGCCGGCTTATGTATAGGCCGCCGGCCTTTGACACCGGCTTATATTTAGGCCGTCGGCCTTAAATGGCCTCACACAATTTTTTTTAGGCATGATATAAATAGTGGTCTTTAGGTATTTCGAGGACAGATGTTATTTTGGTTGAAAACAAAAACACTTTGAGTGTGTGTGAATCCTCATTGGAGATTCTTGCATATTGAGAATTTGATTTCCCTACATTCTAATTGTTCTTATCAGATTCTTGGTCCCTATAGAATTTGTGGCGAACATCATTATTGAATTCTTAGAATTCTTTAACCTTAGTGATTGATTTATAGAACGTGGACTCTATCGTTCTATGATTTGATTGCGAATCAGTTTAATTTTATCAATCTTGGCATCTATAGATTGGTGATTTTATCCATATCCTTTGTTTTTATTTTGTTAGTACCAAATACAAAAAAACCCTAAAAATTTTCAAAGGATCAATTGTCATTGAGGATTTGTGTGGAGGAATTCGTATCATTTGCAATTTCGTATCATTTGGTATCAGAGTAGTACCGTTTCGTGTCAAAGATTCTTGTGGATGATAACCACATGAACCAACCTTCAAAAAACCAAACTGTGTAGAAGCAGATATACCAACCTTTAGAGGTTCCTAGTTACATGAGCCAACCTACAGAGGACAAAACTAGTCAGACATAGATGTGCTAATCTTTAGAGGTTCCTAAGGGTCATAGTTAGATGAGCCAACCTCTAGAGGACCAAATTGTTTAGAAGCAGTGGTATCCACCTTCAGATGTTCCAAAGGTTCATGAGCAGTTGAGCAAACCATTAGAGGGCCAAGAGGGTCAAAGACATACGGGTGAATTAGGAAAGTATCAATCAAGAAGGTTTGGAAGCACAAAAACATACACGGCCGGATACACGGCCAGAAGGCACTACTGTATATTGTATCAGATAACTTCCAGAAACATACACGGCTGGATACACGGTCAGAAGGCACGGTCGTGTGTTGTGTTAGGAACCTCACAGAAACATACACGGCCAGATACACGGACAGAAGACACGGTCGTGTATTGTGTCAGGTAGCTACCAGAAGCATACACGGCCTGATACACAGCTAAAAGGCACGGCCGTGTAACACGGCCTTGAATACTTAGATATTTGTTTCGTGACTTAGTTTGTAAATATGGCATGTATGTTTTGTATTGTATAGTTGCTTGGAAAGATATCCTCCTAATGTATATATATACTTGAACATGAATTATGAAAGGCATTTAGCTAAAGTTTCTCAAAGGTTGTTATGGTATCAGAGCTACACAACTGAGTATTGCGCTGAATCCATAGTTCTCTTTTTAGTCTTGGAATTGCTGGTTCGTTTTTGGTTGTTTTTGGCTTTAGGTTGATTCATTCCAATCAACAATTTTTTGATAATCAAGTTGTGAGTGACAATTCGGTTTAGAATGTCTTCTAAGAAAACACATGAGATCTAGATTTATAAGAAAGAATTATGCTGCATGGGAATTTCAGTTTAAGATGTTTTTGAAAGGGAAGGAGCTTTGGGGTCATATTGACGGGTCTTCTCCAGCTCCTACAGAGTCAAAAGATCGTGGTCAATGGGAGGCAAAAGATGCACGAATTGTTTCTTGGATTTTGGGATCTATTGAGGCTCACATGGTGAACAACTTATGATCTTTTGGCACAGCAAAAGAAATGTGGGAATACTTGAAGCGCGTCTACAATCAAGATAATACAGCAAGACGTTTCTAATTGGAACTTGATATGAGTAATTATAGTCAAGGTAATCTCTCAATTGAACAATATTATTCTAGATTTCTTAATTTATGGAGCAAATATTTTGGTATTATCTATGCTAAGGTGTCAAAGGAGAGTTTGGCTAGTCTTCAGGCTGTTCATGAAGTGAGTCGTCGTGATCAGTTTTTGATGAAGCTCAGACCTGAATTTGAAACCGCTCGGGCTGGGTTGCTGAATAGAGATCTAGTGCCTTGTTTGGATGTATGTTTTGGGGAACTGCTGTGCGAGGAACAAAGATTGGCGACAGAAGCCGCTATTGGTGCAACTGGTGGATCATCTGGAATAGTTAATGTTTCATATGCTGCTCAGACCTGAGGAAAGGGAACAATGCAGTGTTACAGCTGCAAAGAACTTGGTCATATTGCCCGTCATTGTAGTAAGAAGTTTTGTAATTATTGCAAGCAAAAAGGACAAATTATTAAGGAGTGTCCTACAAGGCCTCAAAACAGAAGGCCACAAGCTTTTCATGCTGCGGTATCCGACTCTTGCAATCCTAGTTCGACATCCACAATTGCTAGCAACAAGCAATCTGTTCTCACACTAGATATAGTTCAACAAATGATCCTCTCTGCCTTCTCTGCTCTTGGTCTTCAAGGGAAAGGTAAGACTACTAATTCTGTTCCTTGGTTTGTTGATTCCGGTGCCACAAATCATATGACTGGCACATCTGATTTATTGCATAATCAACATCCATATACTGGTACTCAACACATTCAAGTTACTGATGGAAATAATATTCCTATTACGATAGTTGGTGATATTAGCTCCTCCTTTCGACATGTCTTGGTTTCTCATAAATTATCTACTAACTTACTTTCTATTGGGCAAATGGTGGGTAATAACTGTGATGTCCACTTTTCTCGTGATGGTTGTACTGTGCAGGATCAAGTGTCGGGGAAGGTGATAGCGAAGGGGCCTAAAGTGGGTAGGTTATTTCCATTACAATTTACCGTTCCTCGGACTTTGTCATTAGCTTCTTCAGTTGTTGACAATAATGCTGGCATCTGCCATAGACGCTTAGGTCATCCAAATAATGTTGTTTTAAATCATTTGTTGCAAAGAGGTGTCCTCGGTTCCATAGATAAGAATTTATTAGTTGATTGTTCTTCTTGTAAACTGGGCAAAAGTAAGACATTGTCTTTTCCTGTTTTGGGTAGTCGTGCCAATAAATGTTTTGACATTATTCATAGTGATGTTTGGGGAATTGCACCAATTATTTCACATGATCAGTATAAATATTTTGTGACATTTATTGACGATTACAGTCGATTTACATGGATTTATTTTTTGCATTCCAAAGCAGATGTGTTTACTGTGTTTCAAACCTTTGTGACATATATTGAGACTCAGTTTTCCACTTGTATTAAAATCTTACGGTCTGATAATGGTGGTGAATATATTTCTCATGAGTTTCAAGCATTTCTTCATACCAAGGGTATTCTTTCACAATGCTCATGTCCCTATACACCTCAGCAGAATGGAGTTGCCGAACGAAAAAATCGACATTTGTTAGATGTGCTACGCGCATTGTTGTTAGAATCTTCTATTCCAACTAAGTTTTGGACCAAAGCTTTATCTACTGTCGTTTATCTGATTAATCGCTTACCATCTCAACATTTGACGTTTGATTCTCCCTATCAACGAGTGTTTGGTAAACATCCTAATTATCATATGCTACATACTTTTGGATGTGTTTGTTTCATTCATTTACCTACCCATGAATGTCATTAGTTGTCAGCCCAGTCTGTTCAATGTGGCTTTATGGGTTACATTCCTAATCATAAAGGTTTTGTGTGTTATGATTCGATTAATAATAGATGGCATATCTCTCGGGATGTGATTTTCTTTGAACATGAATACTATTTTCAGCAATATTTTTCGACATCTGATACTGTTGTGCTTCCTCACTTTGATAACTCTTATTTTGATAAACGGTTCAAGCTTGGACTTGTCCTTTCCGACCCTGCTCCTGAAAATGCTTCAATGATTCTTCGGCGATCAACTCAGCACACGTCCTCCAGATAGATATGGCTATTCTGCAATTGTAACTAATATTACCATTCCTACCTCTTATTCTCAGGCTGCTAAACAGCCTTGCTGGATAAAAGCCATGCAAGAGGAACTTCAAGCACTTCAAGATAATCACACTTGGGATATTGTTTCCTATCCTGCTGGTGTTAAACCCATTGGTTGTAAATGGGTTTATTCTCTTAAGATTCAATCTGATGGTTCTCTCGATAGATATAAGGCAAGGTTGGTAGCTCTTGGGAATCGAGAGGAATATGGCATTGATTATGAAGAGACCTTTGCACCTATGGCTAAGATGACAACTGTCCGGCTTATTCTATCTATTGCTGCATCTAAAGGATGGTTCTTACGACAGATGGATGTTAAGAATGCATTTTTGCATGGAGACCTCAAGGAAGATATCTATATGACTCCTCCTCCAGATTGTTTTCCACACCTTCACATGATGTTTGTAAGTTCAAACGATCTCTATACGGTTTGAAACAGGCTCTATGGGCCTGGTTTGAGAAGTTTCATAATACTCTTCTTAGCTTCTCTTTTATTCAAAGTTAGTATGATTCTTCATTATTCCTGTGCAAGACTGACAAGGGAATTGTCTTGTTGTTAGTCTATGTTGATGATATTGTTATCACAGGATCTGAGACTCAATTAATGTCTCAGTTACAACAACGCCTTCAAGGTTCGTTTCACATGAAGGATTTGGGCTCGTTAACTTATTTCTTAGGTCTTAAGGTTCATTCTTCTTTTGCTGGAATTTTTCTTCATCAACATCAATATACTGAGGAACTTATTGCTTTAGCTGGTCTCCAAGAGGGACGTTCTATCGATACTCCTTTGGAAGTGAATGTTAAATATCAACGACATGATGGTGACTTTCTATCTAATCCATCTCTATATCGACAACTTGTTGGAAGTCTCAATTATCTGACTATTACACGTCCTGACATTTCATTTGCTGTACAACAAGTTAGTCAATTTATGTAGGCACCTACACATCTTCATTTAGCAGCAGTTCGCCGTATTGTTCGGTATTTAAAAGGGACTTCTCATCAGGGTTTGTTCTCTTTTGCAGAGTCTCCCATTCACTTAACCACATATAGTGATGTTGATTGGGCTGGTTGTTCTGATGCACGTCGCTCTATTACTGGTTGGTGTATATTTCTTGGTAACTCTTTAATTTCTTGGAAGAGTAAGAAACAAGATCGTGTGTCTAAGTCTTCTACTGAGTCTGAATATCGTGCTATGTCGTCTGCTTGCTCTAAGATTATTTGGCTTCGAGGTTTGTTGGCTGAAGTTGGTTTTCCTCAACTTGGGTCTACCTCTCTTCATGTCGATAATACTAGTGCTGTTCAGATTACTGCTAATCCTGTTTTTCATGAGTGTACGAAACATATTAAAGTGGACTGTCATTCTATTCGAGAAGCTTATGATAATGGTGTTATTTCTCTTCCGCATATATCTTCGGATCTTCAAACAGCTGATATATTTGCTAAGGCTCTTTCTCGGCAGTGTCATCAGTTTCTTATTAGCAAATTGATGCTTCTTGATCAGTCCACATCAATTTGAGGGGGGATATCAATCAAGCAGGTTTGGAAGCACCAAAACATACACGGTCGGATACACGGTCAGAAGGCATAACCGTGTATTGTATTAGATAACTTCCAGAAACATACACGGCTGGATACACGGTCAGAAGGCACGGCCGCGTGTTGTGTCAGGAACCTCCCAGAAACATACACAGCCAGATATACGGACAGAAGGCACAGCTGTGTATTATGTCAGGTAGCTACTAGAAGCATACATGGCCGGATACACGGCTAGAAGGCACGGCCGTGTTACACGGCCGTGAATACTTAGATATTTGTTTCGTGACTTAGTTTGTAAATATGGCATGTATATTTTGTATTGTATATTTTGGTAGAGGAAGATTTATTTTCCTAGTTTGTAAGATATAGTTGCTTGGAAAGATATCCTCCTAATGTATATATATACTTGAACATGAATTATGAAAGGCATTTAGCCAAAGTTTCTCAAAGGTTGTTAGAAAGGAGGCAACGATATCAATGAAATGAGTTGAGACAAGCAAGGTCTTAGTAGATAATGGACCATTATATGTGTTGCAGAGGTATATCCTAGAAATGGAGGAGAGAGAGCAATCACCCCCCTGTGGTATTTCAAATACTAAGATTCTATAGTGATACTTCTTCAAATAACTTGCTAGGAGAATATAGAGTCTCTACTGCATTTAATCTATCAAATTTGAGGACAAATCTTTTTTAGGCCTGAGGAGATGATAGGAATCAAAACCCTACAAGACCTATCATTAAGGCAAGAGCCAAAGGAATTCAAATCTTGGTGATGAGGGTCCTCTTTGAACAAACCAACTCCGAAATTATTTTTATACTAACCTCTTTTGTATTACTTATGTATTGTGTATTCCAGCAAGCATACTTGTCATGTCTTATAAGGCAATAGACAAACTCACTAAGACTCAGCTTGTGGGTTATTTATGGACTGATCTAAACCAAAGATGAGCTGGACCAACGAATTCAATTGAAGAACTGACTTATGAAGACTATTTTTGTATTTGTTATTTTTCTTTGAACCATATATTTTGTAAGCTGTTTAGGACATTTTATTTGGTTGTATTTGTGGATTTAGGATCAGCCCCTAAGTGGCATAGATGTAATTATTTTGCCATTTTTACCTTAAGTGGAGCAAGTATAAATACTTGCTTAAGTAGGGTTTGTAGAGTAAAGTTGAGAGATAAAAAAATTGCTACCTCTTTTCATGAGAATTAGGGTTCATACTCTAAATTTTCATAAGACTCTTATCAATTCTTCAAGGATTGTGGCGAGTGGCAACTTAAGGATTTGTGAGTTATATCAAATTCTTTAGTTGATTCCATTTCATGTTAGTGTGTCATATCTAGTTATGATTTAGATTCTGTCTTATTTTGTTCTTGATTATCACATCATTTTAGGGTCATTTTTTGTCCTTGGATTACTTGCAATTTAGCAGAATTAGATCCTAAATTGTAATGTCATTGTGAATTATTCAATTCTAGTGGAATTTGCTAATTTTGCATGGAAGCCTTTGCTTAAGGGATTCATGCCGTTTTAGTAGTCTTGATCATTGGATTTCCATTGGATCTTGTATTGTGTGCTTGATCCTATTGAGCACATTATCATTTGGTATTAAGGTTATTTGATTTATAAATTGGATTAATAAGGGATTTAGGGTTTTGATGGGAATTTTTCCAATGACCTAGATAGCTATAGAACATGATTTGGATGATGATCCAAATCACTCATATTTACTATTGTTTCTTTTTTATCTAATAAATATTTGAGTGATAATCTTACAAATACAATGATATTTCACCATGGGATGCCAATTGACTCTCATTGTTGATCACTTAGGGACATCATCAGATTCTCATCCAATGGCCTACTATAATCAACATCGCCTCGATGCATTGGCTCTTTGAGGATTCTTATTATTTTGTATTTGTAATTATTTCTTTGGATTATTTATGTGTAAGCTTTTGGGACACTTTCATTTTCTTGTAATTGTGTTTTTAGGACTGGCCACCCTAAAGTGGCATAGTTGTAATTTTGAGGACTTTTTAACCCTAAAGGGAGCAAGTATAAATACTTACTTAAGTAAGGTTTTGAGGGACTTTTGATCATTTAAAAAAAAAAAAAAACAAATACTTCACATGTTGAAGGTTAGGGTTTCCTAATTCTAAAATTGCTCTTATCAATTTCAATCCCAAAATTAAGATTGTGGCGAGTGGCCTCAAAGTGAATTTGTGAGTAATGTCAAGTTCTCTTTGTTGTAATTTCCTTTTCATCACTAGTGAGTTATATCTATGATTGAATTGGATTGTTCTTGATCAGATTTGATTACATTTGTAATCATTTCATTATGTTATAAGATTGATTAGTTTTAGCACTTGTTATTACCATCAATTTTTACTTCATTTTGATGGATTGACTTTATTGGGAAAGCGGATCACAACTTTGTTCTTGTTTTTTTGTGTAATAATCTCGTGGGATTTTAAGTGTGTTTAGTGTTTTCAAATGAGGATTTCATCATTGTGATTTTCATCATTTCAATCTTGTGTTATAAGATTGATTGGTTTTAGCACTTGTTATTACCATCAATTTTTGCTTCATTTTGAACTTGGATTAGCTTTATTAGGAAAGTGGATCACGGCTTTGTTCTTGTTGTTTTTGTGTAATAATCTCATGGGATTTTAAGTGTGTTTAGTGTTTTCAATTAAGGATTTCATCATTGTAATTTTAATCTTGTTCACGTGGTGTTGTGAAATTGGTTACAAGCATTGAGGATTTAACACCATTTGGAAGCTAATTTGATTAACATTGTCTAATTGTCTTTCAAATTAGTTTTCATGTGCTTAGACTTGGTTTTAGGCACATCATCTTTTGGAAAATTGAGATTGTGGCAAGTGGCCTCAAAGTGAATTTGTGAGTAATATCAAGTTCTCTTTGTTGTAATTTTCTTTTCATCACTAGTGAGTTATATCTAAGGTTGAATTGGATTGTTCTTAGTCAGATTTGATTGCATTTGTAATCATTTCATTATGTTATAAGATTGATTGGTTTTAGCACTTGTTATTACCATCAATTTTTGCTTCATTTTAAATCATGGATTAGCTTTGTTGGGAAAGTGGATCATGGCTTTGTTTTTGTTGTTTTTGTGTAATAATCTCGTGGGATTTTAAGTGTGTTTAATGTTTTCAATTGAGGATTTCATCATTGTGATTTTCATCATTTCAATCTTGTTCATGTGGTATTATGGAATTGGTTATAAGCATTGAGGATTTAACACCATTTCGAAGCTAATTTGATTGACATTGTCTAATTGTCTTTCAAATTGGTTTTACATGTGCTTAGACTTAGTTTTAGGCACATCATCTTTTGGAAAATTGAGATTGTGGCGAGTGGCCTCAAATTGAATTTGTGAGTAATATCAAGTTCTCTTTGTTGTAATTTCCTTTTCATCACTAGTGAGTTATATTTAGGATTGAATTAGATTGTTCTTAGTTAGATTTGATTGCATTTGTAATCATTTCATTATGTTATAAGATTGATTGGTTTTAGCACTTGTTATTACCATCAATTTTTGCTTCATTTTGAACCGTGGATTGGCTTTATTAGGAAAGTGGATCACGGCTTTGTTCTTATTGTTTTTATGTAATAATCTCGTGGGATTTTATGTGTGTTTAGTGTTTTCAATTGAGGATTTCATCATTGTGATTTTCATCATTTCAATCTTGTTCACGTGGTGTTGCGGAATTGGTTACAAGCATTGAGGATTTAACGCCAGTTGGAAGCTAATTTGATTGACATTGTCTAATTGTCTTTTAAATTGGTTTTGCATGTGCTTAGACTTAGTTTTGGGCACATTATCTTTTGGTATTAGAGCTAACCACAATTGGAATTTCAATATTGATCACATCTTTGTTAGTGGAATTGATTCACGAGTAGAAGAAGTTCATGTGATTGGAAGCTAGTTTGATTGACATTATATGTTTGTCTTTCAAATTGGTTTTGCATGTGCTTAAACTTGGTTTTAGGCACATCAGGTTCACGCCACTTGTGGAGTTGGTGTTGATCAGAATTCATTCATTTGTTGTGTGTATATGCTTTTGTCAATTAAGCACATCACATGAACATAAAGGGTGAAATGGCCAATTTGCATCCATCATTAGTCTAGATAAATAATCTAATTTAACCTTTGAAAATTACCCTAACCAAGCCCTAATTAACCCATAATTATTAGCCAAGAAATAAAATAAATAATAGCAACAACTTCCTCACGCTAGCTACACACTTGGATAAGAGGAAAGACATTGTGTGATTATTAACAAAAAGGTTCAAATTTCACTCACCAAATGACTAGATTAAAAGCCCAAATTAAATATGGAAATTCCCTTAACTAAGCCCTACTTAGTGCCCATTCATTTACAAGAAAACAAAGCAAATTAGCTAACTATAAACCAAACCTTCCTTAATCGGCCAATTTGGACATGAAATGCAACTAGGAAAGTAAGAAGGAAACTAACTAGAATTAGACTAACTAATTGCATGGATGATTAGGGATTAGGCATGTGACAAAAAAGGAAGCAAAATTTGATATCTATCCCCTCAACTTCATTTTCCCAGTGTGATTGGACTTATTATCAAGCATGTTGATACGGACCACGCCAACCCGTGACGAAACCCAATACCAATACGTTCGGAAATTCGTTGCCTAAGATGCCCAAACACCTAAAGTGGAAACCGCGGCCCGTTGTTTATAAGCGAGACAAGAACCTTGGTATAAAATGAAGACGCCACAATCGGGATGAAAGACCGATTGATAAGTCGGGATGAATGCCACAGAAATCAATCTGATAAGTTCGATTTAGTTCTTGAAGAACCAAAAGAGGTACCTCTCAAAAGTGTTTAATATTCAAAGATGTATCTTGTTCATTGTTCTAAACCCTAGGAGCTTTTATACTAGGGTTACAATTCATGTAAAACAAGTCCAAAACGACGTAGTTTAGATAAGTGGCGTAAAAACGCGAAAACAAAACAAGCTGGCCGGCAGGAGATACACGGCCGTGTACTTTAGCCGTGTACCTTTCTGTACAACTTCTGGCAACATACACGGCCGTGTACACGACCGTGTACTTTTCTATGCACATTCCGGTCACATACACGACCGTGTACTTCTGGTCGTGTATCTTTCTATAGATTTGCTTGTCTCCATACACGCCTGTGTACTTTGGCCGTGTATCTTTCTGTGGATTTGCTTGACTCCATACACAGTCATGCCTTGAAAGTACATGCCCTCTTCAAACCGTGTCCGATGTGACTTGTATAGGAGCAAGGGTCTTCCCATGGTTGTTCCAATCCGTTCCAACTTCATGATTGCCCCAATCCTTTCCGGCTTCATGGACATCCTTTATCAACCTGTTAAGTGCTTCCTTGAGTCGTTTCACTCGACTTCTTGTGATCGGTCCAGGTGGCACTTCAAGAGGATCCACATTCCTTCTTCTAGCTTGACTCTCATCATGGATCTCATCATTCCCCTCCTCTTGAAAAGGATTTGTCCTCAAATCGTCACCTATATCAAAAGGACTCAGATCAGTAACATTAAATGTGGCACTTACTTGATACTCACCAGGCAAATCTATCTTGTATGCATTGTCGTTGATGCGCTCAAGAACTTGAAATGGTCCATCGCCTCTAGGAAGTAGTTTAGATCGACACTGCACGGGAAACCGCTCTTTGCGCATGTGAACCCAAACCCAATCTCCAGGTTCAAAAACAGCTTGTCGACGAACCTTGTTGGCTTGTTTCACATACTGCTTTGTTCGTCGTTCAATGTTCAGCCTTCTCAAGAAATCTGCCTTAGAATCAGCTTCAAAACTCACAAACTTGTTAGGTTGCAATGGCAAGATATAAATAGGATCCAATGGGTTAAAACCACACACAATCTCAAATGGTGAACAATGAATAATGCTATTTAAAGCCCTATTACATGCAAACTCCACAAATGGTAGGCAATCCTTCCAAGTCCTAATGTTCTTCTCTATGGTTGCCCCTAACAATTGAATTAAAGTCCTGTTAACCACCTCAATTTGCTCATCAGTTTGTGGGTGACAAATAGTTGAAAACATTAGTTTAGTTCCCCACTTTTCCCACAATACTCTCCAATAATGACTCGAAATCTTTACATCCCGATCACTAACAATGCTACTAGGTATACCATGCGGACGCACTACCTCTCTAAAGAACAAATCAACAATGTGTATAGCATCATCAGTTTTATGACAAGGATTGAAATGAACCATTTTAGAAATCCTATCCACAACCACAAAAATAGAATCTCGACCATGCCTAGGCTTAGATAATCCTAACAAAAAATCTATGGACATGTCTATCCAAGGCTCATGAGGAATGACACTATACTTATATAACCAATCTAAGAAGTCATCTAAATAAGGAATGGGATGATGATACTTTACCGTAATGTTGTTGATGGCGCGGCAGTCAACACACATTCTCCATGTCCCATCCTTCTTAAGCATCAAAATCACAGGCACTGCACATGGACTCATGCCTTCTCTCACGTATCCCTTCTCCATTAAGTCATCGACCTGCCTTTGGAGTTCCTTCGGAAAGACATTTTCAAAGTCCTGCACAAGTGACACAACCACACTAGGCAAAGAGTTAGATAATTCGTTAATAGTCAAACATGTTTCTTTAAAAACCAGCAACAACATAGGTTGCCTCATCACTAATGCTCTCCTTACTACACTCGCTCTTGCCACACAACTCTCCTTTTCACTCACCACCAAAGTTGATCCCCCTTCAACTTGACCTCTCACACTCTTTCCAGCCTTCCTCTCCTTTTCCTTTTGATCCTGACTTTTATATTCCTTTTTCTTCTCATTGTCTTTTTCTCTATCACTCTCACTCTGCTTTTCACTCACCTTGTGTTTTGCAAACGACTGTTGTAGCTGCAACTGGTCCTCATACACCTGCTTAGGTGTTAACGGTTTAAGATTAAAGCTCTTCCCTTGGTGAACAAGCGTATACTTGTTAAAAAAGCCATCATGCACAACCTTCCTATCAAATTGCCATGGTCTCCCCAACAACACATGACATGCTTGCATTGGCACATCACATAACACCTCATCCTCATACCTACCAATGCGAAACCCAATCAAGGCTTGCTTACTTACCTTAGTCTCACCACTATCATTCAACCACTGCAATTTATATGGACTAGGGTGTCTAACAGTTTTGAGCCCCAGCCTCTCAACAATAAAATTACTCACTACATTGGTGCAACTTCCCCCATCAATAATCAAACTACAAATGTGATCTCTTAGATAACATCTAGTATGAAATATTTTCTCCCTTTGCACCTCCTCTTCTTCCTTCACCTGCACATTCAAAGCTCTCTTCACTACTGCTACTAGCCTTCCCATTGCAGGCTCCTCATCATCACTAACATCCTCTAATGGAGGCATATCCTCTTCTTCACTATCCCCCTCAGTCTCATACTCTCCATCATCACGCAAAATCATCACACGCCTATTTGGACATTGACTAGCAATATGGCCTCTACCTTGACATTTAAAACATCTAATGTCACGATTTCTAGAAGTAGAAGATTCAGGGTTAGCTTGATTACCAGGAGTAGAACCCGCTTGCCTCAGCTCCCCTTTCGGTTTGGTGGGTAAAGGCTTTTCTTCCTTCTTCCATTGATTATTCTTCCAAGTGGATGAACCATTACCCTTTTTCAACCGTGCATTACTACTACCTCTCCTCTTGTGCTGGTTCTCAACTTTTACAGCCATATGGACCATATCCTCCAATTCTACATAATGCTGCAATTCAACAATATTTTGGATTTCTCTATTCAACCCCACAAAAAATCTAGCCATTGTAGCCTCTCTATCCTCCTCTACATTCGCCCTAATCATAGTGACTTCCATCTCCTTGAAATACTCATCTACACTCCGGCTTCCCTGCCTAAGAGTTTGCAACTTGTTGTGCAATTCACGATAGTAATACGCAGGTACAAACCGCTTCTTCATCACCCTTTTCATCTCTTCCCAAGACTCAATAGGTGGCTCGCCACTCCTTCTCCTATTCAACATTAGTTGATCCCACCACACTATAGCATAATCCGAAAATTCAATGGTAGCAAGTTTTACCTTATTTCTCCCACTATAGTTGTGACAATCAAATACCATCTCCACCTTTTTCTCCCACTCTAAGTACGCCTCGGGATCATTCTTCCCTTGGAAAGGAGGAATCTTCATCTTTATGCTACTCAATTGATCATCCTCTCTATTCCTATCTCCTCTATCTTCCCAATCCCTAGTTCCTCTATTCCGATCACTATATCCTCTATAACTCCCGACAGAAGGCTCATCAAAATCATCATCTGACATTTCATCTCCACCCCTCGGTACTCTCCTAGAACGACTCTCCCACTTACGCCCTTGGAATACGTTTGTGGATTGCTCCTAGAATGACATTTCATGGATCTCATCACATGTAATATCTTTACCTAAGCACTCAAGCCTTTAACCAATAGATAAACTTATCAACCAAGCTACCTAGGTTTCTAAGTTTCTTACCCTTTTCTACACATGGAGAGTCCCTTCCCTCTAAAGAAATCCACTTAGAAAACTCCCCTAAAAGTTAACAAAATGATGTTCCTAAAACCAAGATTAAGCACATACAAAAACCAATTTGAAAGACAATCAAACTAGTCACAATCACATGAATAATGGTGTCAATTTCCAATGAATGTAACCAATTCTTCAATTGGGATGTGTTCAATCTTAAATCAAAATATGATATAGCTCTAATACCAAATTATGATATGCTTAATAACCAAGATTAAGAACATGCAAATGAACTAAATGAACAACTTCAATTCACAAGATCAAACCGGTTCAAAAGGGTCAAAAATTGCGCAAACCCTAATTGAGGAATGATGAATCAAATGATAAAATCAAGGAAATGAAATCCACAAAGATGTTAATCCTTAATTGAATCAATTAACCAACTTAATTCCAAGAGAAATCCAATCAACAATACACAAATCAAACTATGATCCTTCTTACAACAAAGAAGCTCCATGCCACAAGAACAAGTACAAATTGATGGAATTAACAAGTGCTAAAAACCAATTAATTATTTAATGAAGGTTTGATTACAAAAGAAATAAAAAATCTGATCAAGAAGACTTCAATCCAACCCTAGATATAACTCACTAGAATGAAAAGAAAACACAACAATTAGAAATTGATATGACTTACAATTTTCCCTTATTACACTCGCCACAATTCCAATTCTTGGGACTAAAATTGATAAGAGAAATTGAACTAGGAAGAACCTTAATTCCCTCATGTAAAGTGTATGTTCTATTCTAATTTTGCCTCCCCAAACCCTACTTTAAGCAAGTATTTATAATTGCTCCCTTTAGGGTTAGAAAATGCATAAAATTAAAACTATGCCACTTTTAAGGTGGCCGGTCCTAAAACTTAATTACAACCAAATAAAAGTGTCCCAAAAGAAAATACAACATAATAGTCCAAAAAAATAATTATAAATAAAAATAGTCTTCATCATGCTAGCTCTTCCATAGGATTCATCGGCTCAGCTCATCACCGGTTTAGGTCGGTCCATGAATAACCCACAAGCTGAGTCTGAGTGAGTTTGTCCATCGCCCTATAAAGCATAATAAGTTTTCTTGTTGGAATATACAATACATGAATAAGAGAAAAGAGGTTAGTAAGCAAATAATTCCAGGGTCGATTTGCTCAAAATGGGCTCGCATCGCCAATATTCAAAATCCTTTAGTTCTTACCCTAATGATAGGTCTTGTCGAATTTTGATTCCTATCATCTACTCGGGCCTCAAAAAGATTTCTCCTCAAATCTAACAGATCAAATGCAGTAGAGACTCTGTTTCCTCCTTGCAAGTCACCTGAAGAAGTATCACTATAGAATCCCAATATTCGAAATACCACAGGGGGTGATTGTTTTCTCTCCTCCATTTCTAGGATATATCTCATTTGCAACACATAATGATCCATTATTCACTGAGGTCTTCCCTATCTGAACTCGTTCAATTGATATTGTTTCCTCCTTTTCTAACTCATCTGTATGTCACTGATCCTCATGGTCTTCTAATGGTTGGCCCAACTGCTCATTGTCCTCTGAAACCGCTGAAGGTGAACATAACTGTCTCTAAACAGTCTGGCTCTTTGGTGATAGGCTCATCCGACTCTGACCCTCAGAATCCTTCAATAGTTTACTCAACTGCTCATGAGCCTCTAGTACCTTTGAATGTGAATACAACTGCCTCTGAATAGTTTGTTCCTCTAGTAGTCTACTCATCTAACTATGATCATTAAGATCCTCTAATGGTTTGCACATCTGTATCTAACAAATTTTGTGCTCTAAAGGTTGGCTCATGTCACTAGAAACCTCAAGTACCTCTAAAGAGTTGATCATGTGGCTATAACCCTTAAGTATCTGTGATGGTTGTCTCATCTGTCTTTGTTTATCCTGGACCTCTGATGGAGACATAGGGTTCAATACTATACATTTACCATCCTTTCTGAACATATAAGTATTTCTATACCCATCATGTAATACCATCCTGTCATATAACCATAGTCTACCAAGCAATATGTGGGATACATACATAGGCGAAATATCACACTCAATCTCATCAAAGTATTTATCCCCTACACTGAATGGTACCCTAGCTCTTTGGGTCACATGCAAACTGCCCTGATCACTAAGCCAACGCAATTTATATGGTTTAGGATGTGGAGTAGTAGCAAGTTTTAGTTTCGATACTAACGATGCTGCTACCACATTGGTACAACTATCACTATCAACTATAAGGACACATAAATTTTCTTATACCTTATAAGAAGTATAGAATCAAATCCAACTACAAGTGTTTAAGTAACTAGTTCAATTACTTTCACACTTTAATGACTTGATTGAATTTTAAATTCTACTACTCAAAACCTTCCTTTCTTATTAAGGTTTCACAGTACAATAAATCACAAATTGCAGCACCTTAACATAAACACAAATGCACAACTCCACCATCATAAAACTCCCTTGCTCACGGTTCCACCACCAATCACGCCACTAGCAACAATTCTCTACTCAACACACAAAACCACGCTAAAAATACACACACACTGTTCACTAAATTTACAAAAATACAACACCACACACATACACTCCTCTTCAAGCCACGGTGCACTTTCCCCACATCCACACAAATATCAAACCGTAACTCCAACAACAAAGGCAACTCAAATTTCAAATTCAAAATGAGTTCAATAATTGCAATATTGCACAAATGGTAAGAGGCCTTTTCAAATTCAAAAGATACACAATTAACTATGACTTAATGTGTATTTGAGATTTCAATTTGACCTCTTAATGTACACTCTCAATTCTGATTTCAAATTTGAAAATAATAATTATGATTCCTCCAATTTCCAAAAATGCACACACTACACAATTCTACTTCACAATTGAAACACCACTCTTCCCCTTCACGGTTTGCTATCCATGCACTACACTCTCACACTTTAGCCTCAATGTGCATCACCTTAATCCACACAACTTCCACAAATTCACACCACTTTACGACACCTCAAGTGCAACACACTCACACTGCCACTTACACAATGCATACACAATGTACTAAATTCAAACAATAACAACAACACTCATGGTGCAACACCTTCTTCTCACCACACGCAACACAAACTTCATCAATTCACTACTCCTCCTCAAGGCAAATTTAAGGACAATATGTTGCAAATTCTTCACTTCAAACACAATTCCAAATCGCAACTTACATAAAAAGCAGCAATTTAAATTTGAAAATCAAACCACTTCACTAATTGCAACTCTTCCACATTTGGTAAGAAGTAATTTTCAAATTCAAACAAACACACATTAACTCCTTCACTCTTAATGCTTGTTTTGAAAATCAAATAATTTCCAAATCTTCCACACCACTCAAATCTGGAAATGCTCAATTATTCCTCTAATTTTTCGAAACAAACAATGTAAGGATCACAATTTTTCTCCCTACACAATTGCACTTTCGAAATTGCATTCAAAATCCACTACTTTCCTCTTCCTCCATGGTGAAGTCCACGACATAAAAGCTTCAACAAGATATCAAAACTCACTCCAACATGCAGCAAATTCAACTTCTACTCAAGACAATTCACACCACTTCAAACAATGACAACAATAATTTCAATTTACTCCCAATTTTGGAATTGAAGATGTAACAACATGAACCCTAAATTTCCAAAATTCAAAATCAAACAACCCTTCTCATAACCTCAAGCTCTTATACCAAAAGATGATGTGCCTAAAACCAAGATTAAGCACATACAAAAATGATGTGCTCAAAATCAAGTTCAAGCACAATCAAATGATTCAAGAAAAACAATTCACAAATCACATACAAACCGGTCCACTTAGATGACAATTCACGTGAACACCTTTGGAGATTTTATGGAAAACCAAAGATCAAATGATGTAATTGCAATCCCAATTTGTAATCTTCACCATATGATAACAAAAATAATTGAATTCCACATGAATCAAACCAAAATGGATGGCATCAAAACCGTGATTTGCACTTTTCCTCCAATTCCAATTCATGCCAACACTAAAATGATATTGAATTCAAGTACTAAAAGAACAATCAATCTTAACAAGACAATTGTTCACGAATTATATTCACAAATAAGTCCAAAAAACTTCAAATCCACCCTAGATATGACTCACTAGAGAAGAAATGAAAAACAACAAAGAAAGAAATTGATATGACTCACAATTTCCTCTTGTTGCACTCGCCACAATTTCAATTCTTGGGTTGAAATTGATAAGAGGATTAGAACTAGGATGAACCCTAATTCCCACACGTGAAGTGCTATTATTTAATCTGCAAAATGGCCTCCTCAAACCCTACTATGAGCAAGTATTTATACTTGCTACTCCTAGGGTTAGAAAATGGTCAACATTACAAGTTTGCCACTTTTAAGGTGGCTAGTCCTAAATGAAAATTACAATGAAATGAAAGTGTCCCAAAAGAAAATACAACCTAAAATAGTTAATAAAACAATTACAAAGTACAAAATATCATAAGTCTTCATGAACCAATGCCTCGGAATGGAAAACAATCACAGTGGGTCTTTGATTGTAAATTTGAAAATGTCCCATGTCCATCAACTATCGTAAGACATATTGACATCCCATGGAGAATTATTATTGTACCTGTAAGATTATTTCTCAAATATTTATTAGAATAAAAGATATAAAGTAAAATATGAGTGATTTGGATCATCATCTAAATCAAGTTCTGAAAGTTTCGAAGGTGTCGGAAATTTTCCCATCAAAAAACCAATTTGAAAGACAATCAAAAAATGTCAATCAAACTAGTCACAATCTGATAGGAATCAAAATCTGACAAGACTTATCATTAGGGCAAGAATTAAAAGATTTCGAATCTTGGCGATGGGGACCCATTTTGAGCAAATCGACCCCGGAATTATTTGTTATCTAACTTCTTTTCTCTTATTCATGTATTATATATTCCAACAGGTACACTTATCATATTCTATAAGGCAATAGACAAACTCCCTCAGACTCAGCTTGTGGGTTATCCATAGACCAACCTGAACCGGCGATGAGCTGAGCCGATGGATCCTATAGAAGACCGGTGTCATGAAGACCATTTATTTTATATATTTCTTCTTTTATGAACTATTTTAGTTGTATTTTGGTTCTAGGACACTTTTATTTCCATGTAATTTTCATTTAGGGCTAGCCACCTTAAAAGTGGCAAACTTGTAATTTTGAGCACTTTTTAACCCTAGGAGTAGCAAGTATAAATACTTGCTTAAGAGAGGGTTTCAGGAGGCTTAATTTTGCAGAAAAACACTTCACATTTTCGTGAGAGGGCTTAGGGTTTCCTAATTCCAAAATTCTCTTATCAATTTCAATCCCAAGAGTTGAAATTGTGGCGAGTGCAACAATTGGAATTTGTGAGTCATATCAATTCCTACTTGTTGTGTTTTCTTTTTCTTCTCTAGTGTGTAATATCTAGGGTTGGATTAGAACATTCTTGGTCAGATTTACTTGTTGTTATCCACGAATTCTTGTGATTATTTGAAGGAATTATCAAGTTGATTCAATTCATCTTTAAGGATTTCCTTGTTAACGTGATTTTCACCATTGAAAAAGGGATTGTTTTGTTACGGTTTTCTTTTATCAAATTGAGGCTTCATTTGCGTGGATTATATGAAATTAGAGTGTTTTTAGATGCCATTTCCATTGTGGTATTCAGATTATATCATTAGTTGTTTGAATTTCATCATTTCATCATTAGGTTTCATTTGAAAAGTGCCATTTTTTGGATCCGATTTTGCCTAGACTTGAGATATCTTTTCTTAAGTCTTTTGGATGTGCTTTTAAGTGTGTTTAGGCACATCATCTTTTTGGTATCAGAGCTCTTGTTGAGAGAAGGGAATTGGTTGTATTCAATTTCGTGGAAGTGATCAACAATTAAGGTTGATCAAGTGGAAAAAAACGCAATTGTGTAGTTGTTGTTGTTGTTGTAGTTTGAGATTGCGAAATTGTTTTGGATTGGGATTTAATTTTCTGATTATTGGAGTTGATTTGAGAAGGTTATTATATCACTTTGTGGATACTAATTCACATGGAAGAGTAGAAGTACAAAGTGAAATTACCTTAGCAAATTGTTTGAAATTGTGAAACTTACCAATTGTTGCCGTGTAGCTTGTGGCGTTTGTGGAGTTGTGAAGTTTGTTGTTTGAATTCAATTATGTAATTCTGAATTTGTGAAGTTAAATTTGCAGATTACATTAAGTTTGGTTAGTAAGGAATTATTTGAATTCAAATCATATGCAATTAAGTGGTGGGAGTTAATGATTGCTATTTGAATTTGAATTCATTGTTACCAATTGAGGAAGGCTTGCAATAAATGAAGATATTTGAAATTCAAATTGTAAGTTGCTGCCTATAGTGGGATTCGGAATTCATTTTGGGAAAGCTACTTATTAATCTTTTGTCTTCATTATTTTCCATAGAAGTTGAAGACTACTTGTAATCAATATTCACCTTGTTGTTGCCGTGGAAGTGATACATCTTAATTGTTGTTGTTGTTTGTGTTGTTGCCGTGGAGTTATTGGTGGAGTGAGTGCACTGTGATTGAAGGTGTGTGTGGTGGTGTAAATTTTTGGATTTATGTGGATTAAAGGTGCTGCACATTAAGATTCATGGTGGGTGTAAAACTTTAGCGAAAAAGGAAAGTGAGTAATAGAATTTCAAATTCAAACAACTCATTAAATGTGTGAAAGTAATTGAACTAGTTACTTAAACACTTGTTGTTGAATTTAATTCTATCTACTTGGAAGTAGTTGAGTGTACTTTATTTGTGGTTTGGTTGTGTACTTGAACCTTGGAAGTGTGAAGATAATTATTGTATTGTTGGATTTTAGTACAATCATGTCTAGTGAAATGTTTCATTATGCTAACATATTGCATTGGGACATGACTTCTTTTCAAACCATTGATGAGGGACAAAGAGAAAACTTGTTCCATACTTCTTGTAGGGTATAAGGAAACTTGTGCACAATTATTATTGATGGCGGTAGTTATACTAATGTTGTAGCTACATCATTAGTATCGAAGTTGAAACTTGAAACTATCCCACATCCTAAACCCTATACATTACATTGGTTGAATGATCAAGATGGTCTTTGTGTAACCCAAAGGGCTAGGGTACCCTTCAGTATAGGGGACAAGTACTATGATGAGCTTAAATGTGATATTCTTCCTCTTTGTGCATCCCATATATTACTTGGTAGACCATGGTTGTATGACATGATGGTATTACATGATGGGTATAGAAATACTTATATGTTTAAAAAGGATAATAAACGTATAGTATTAAACCCTATGTCACCAACAGAGGTCCAGGAGATGCAAAGACAGATAAAACAACCATCACAGAATCTTGAGGATCATAGCCACATGATCAAACCATCAGAGGACCAAACTGTGCAGATGCAGACACCAATGTGCCAACCTTCAGAGGATCCTGATGATCATAGTCAGACTAGTAGACCACCAGAGAGCCAAACTGTTCAGGGACAGTTATGTTCACCTTCAGAGGTTTTAGAAGGTAATGAGCAGTTGGTCCAACCATTAGAAAACCATGAAGATCAGCGACATACAGATGAGTTAGAAAAGGAGGATACAATATCAGTGAAATGGGTTGAGTTAGGGGACACCTCAATAAATAATGGGTCATTATTTGTGTTGCAGAAGATATACATCTTAGAAATGGAGGAAAGAAAACAATCACCACCTGTAGTATTTCAGATATTGGGATTCTGTAAAGATATTTCTTCAGGTGACTTGCTAACAGGAAACAAAGTCTCTACTGCATTTGATTTTCCAGATTTGAGGATAAATCTTTTTGAGGCCCGAGGAGATGATAGGAATCAAAATCTGACAAGACTTATCATTAGGGTAAGAATTAAAAGATTTCGAATCTTGGCGATGGGGACCCATTTTGAGCAAATCGACCCCGGAATTATTTGTTATCTAACTTCTTTTCTCTTATTCATGTATTATATATTCCAACAGGTACACTTATCATATTCTATAAGGCAATAGACAAACTCCCTCAGACTCAGCTTGTGGGTTATCCATAGACCAACCTGAACCGGCGATGAGCTGAGCCGATGGATCCTATAGAAGACCAGTGTCATGAAGACCATTTATTTTATATATTTCTTCTTTTATGAACTATTTTAGTTGTATTTTGGTTCTAGGACACTTTTATTTCCATGTAATTTTCATTTAGGGCTAGCCACCTTAAAAGTGGCAAACTTGTAATTTTGAGCACTTTTTAACCCTAGGAGTAGCAAGTATAAATACTTGCTTAAGAGAGGGTTTCAGGAGGCTTAATTTTGCAGAAAAACACTTCACATTTTCGTGAGAGGGCTTAGGGTTTCCTAATTCCAAAATTCTCTTATCAATTTCAATCCCAAGAGTTGAAATTGTGGCGAGTGCAACAATTGGAATTTGTGAGTCATATCAATTCCTACTTGTTGTGTTTTCTTTTTCTTCTCTAGTGTGTAATATCTAGGGTTGGATTAGAACATTCTTGGTCAGATTTACTTGTTGTTATCCACGAATTCTTGTGATTATTTGAAGGAATTATCAAGTTGATTCAATTCATCTTTAAGGATTTCCTTGTTAACGTGATTTTCACCATTGAAAAAGGGATTGTTTTGTTACGGTTTTCTTTTATCAAATTGAGGCTTCATTTGCATGGATTATATGAAATTAGAGTGTTTTTAGATGCCATTTCCATTGTGGTATTCAGATTATATCATTAGTTGTTTGAATTTCATCATTTCATCATTAGGTTTCATTTGAAAAGTGCCATTTTTTGGATCCGATTTTGCCTAGACTTGAGATATCTTTTCTTAAGTCTTTTGGATGTGCTTTTAAGTGTGTTTAGGCACATCACAATCACATGAACAATGGCGTCAATTTCCAATAAATGTAACCAATTCTTCAATTAGGATGTGTTCAATCTTAAATCCAAATATGATATAGCTCTGATACCAAATTATGATGTGCCTAAAAACCAAGATTGAACACATGCAAACAAACAACTTCAATTAACAAGATCAAACCGGTTCAAAGGGGTTAAAAATTGCGTGAACCCTAATTGAAGAATGATGAATCAAATGATAAAATCAAGGAAATGAAATCCACAAAGATTTGTCCTCAAATCTGAAAGATTAAATGCAGTAGAGACTCTATTTCCTCCTAGCAAGCCACCTGAAGAAATATCACTGTAGAATCCCAAAATCTGAAATATCATAGGCGGTGATTGTTTTCTCTCCTCCATTTCTAGGATGTATCTCATCTACAACACAAATAATGCTCCATTATCCACTAAAGTCACCCCTATACCAACCCGTTCCACTGAAACCGTTTTCTCCTTTTCTAACTCATTTGTATATCACTGATCCTCATGGTCTTCTAATGGTTGGCCCAACTGCTCATTGCCCTCTGAAACTGTTGAAGGTGAACACAACTGTCTCTGAATAGTCTGGCTCTCTGATAACAGGCTCATTTGACTCTGACCCTTAGAATCCTCCATTGGTTTACTCAACTGCTCATGAGCCTCTAGTACCTCTAAATGTGAACATAACTGTCCCTGAACAGTTTGGTCCTCTGGTAGTTTGCTCATTTGACTATGATCATCGAGATCCTCTAAAAGTTGGTACATTTGTGTCTGACAAATTTTATGTTCTAAGGGTTGGTTCAACTGATCACGGCCCACTGACGGTCTACTGATTTGTTGCTGAACCCTTTGAACCTCTAAAGGCAACATCGTTTTCCCTCTTTTTGGAATACATAAGTATTCTTAAAGCCATCATGTAAGACCCTCCTATCATATAACCAAGGCCTACCGAGCAATATATGGGATGTACACATAGGTAGAATATCACACTCGATTTCATCACAATATTTATCCCCTACACTGAAAGGTACCCTAGCTCTTTGGGTCACATGTAAACTCTCCTAACCACTAATCTAATGCAATTTATACAGTTCAGGATGTGGAGTAGTAGCAAGTTTTAGTTTCGATACTAATGATGTCGCTACCACATTGGTACAACTACTACCATCAACTATAAGGACACATAAATTTCCTTGTACCCTACAAGAAGTATGGAACAAGTTTTCCTTTTGTTTTTCATCCTTAGTAGCAAATGTAGTCAATGTTCGGTGCAATACATTAGTATAATGAAACATCTCACTAGACATGATTGTGTTCAAACCCAACAACACAATAATTATCTTCACACTTCCACAGTTCAAGTACACAACCAAGCCACAAATGAAGTACACTCGACTACTTTCAAGTAGATAGAATCAAATTCAACTATAAGTATTTAAATAACTAGTTCAATTAATTTCACACTTTAATGACTTGTTTGAATTTTAAATTCTACTACTCAAAACCTTCCTTTCTTGTTAAGGTTTCACACTATAATAAATTACAAATTGCAGCACCTTAACATAAGCACAAATGCACAACTCCACCATCACAAAACTCCCTTATTCACAGTTTCACCACCAATCACGCTACTACTAGAATGTCCTTGACAACACTTACAATAACCAACACCAAATGTATACAACCTGTACTAAATTAACAAAAACACAACACTACATACACTCTGCTTCAAGCCACGGTGCACTTTCCTCACTTCCACACAAATATCAAACCGCAACTTCAACAACAAAGGCAACTCAAATTTCAAATTCAAAATGAGTTCTATAATTGCAATATTCCACAAATGGTAAGAGGCTTTTTCAAATTCAAAAGATACACAAGTAACTATGACTTAATGTGTATTTGAGATTTCAAATTGACCTCTTAATGTACACTTTCAATTCTGATTTGAAATATGAAAATAATAATTGTAATCCCTCTACTTTCCGAAAATGCACACATTACACAATTTCACTTCACAATTGAAACACTACCACTCTTCTCCTTCACGGTTTGCTTTCCATGCACTACACTCTCACACTTTAACCTCAATGTGGAGCACCTTACTCCACATAACTTCCACAAATTCACACTGCCACACACACTTACACACAACAACAAGTCACACTGCACTCACACTAAACACACACAACTTCACTAAATTTTTACAAACGCAACTCTACACAAAACAACCACGGTGCAATAACCTCTCCAAATACAACACACACACACACAATACTTCAAAGTATACACTGCCTTATCACTACACAAATCCAAAGCAATCCACAACTTATACACAAAAATAGCAACAATTCAAATTTGAAAATCAAACCACTTCACTAATTGTAACTCTTCCACAATTGGTAAGAAATGATTTTCAAATTCAAACAAACACACATTAACTCCTTCAATCTTAATGTTTGTTTTGAAAATCACAATAATTTCCAAATCCTCCACACTATTCAAATATGGAAATGCTCAATTTCTCCACTAATTTTCCGAAAACAAACAATGTAAGAATCATAATTCTCTTTCTATACAATTGCACTTCCAAAATTGCACTAAAAAATGCACTATCTTTCCTTTTCCTTCACGTTGAAGTCCACAACATAGAAGCTTCAACAAGTACTTCAAAATCACTCCAACAAGTAGCAAGTTCAACTTCTACTCAAGACAATTCACTCCACTTCAAACAACTACAACAACAATTTCAATTTACCCCTAATTTTGGAATTGAAGATGTAAGAACATGAACCCTAAATTTTTGAAATTCAAAATCACATAATCCCTTCTCACAACTACAAGCTTTAATACCAAAAGATGATGATACGAACTACGCCAACCCGTGACGAAACCTGATACCAATACGTTTGGAAATTCGTTACCTACGATGCCAAACACCTAAAGTGGAAACCGTGACCCGTTGTCTATAAGCGAGACAAGAACCTTAGTATAATGTGAAGATGCCACAATCGGGATGACAAACCGATTGATAAGTCGGGTTGAACGCCACAGAAATAAAATCCGATAAGTTCTAGTTAGTTCTTGAAGAACCAAGAGAGGTGCCTCTCAAAAGTGTTTAATGTTCAAAGATGCAAATTCTAAGTTGTTCTAAACCCTAGGAGCTTTTATACTAGGGTTACAATTCGTGAAAAGCAAGTCCAAAACAACATAGCTTAGATAAGTTGCATAAAAACATGAAAACAGAACAAGAAAGCCGGCGGTGTAAACATGAAGGCTGGCGGCCTTGAGCCGGCCTTGAAGAGATACACGGTCGTGTACCTCTAGATGTGTATCTTTCTGTGGATTTGCTTGACTCCATACACGGCTGTGCCTTTTAACCGTGTATGATTCTGTGCAATCTTGAGATTCCTACACGGCCGTACCTTGAAAATACACGCTCTTTTCATCCCGTGTCCGGTGTGACTTGTACAAAAGCAAGGGTCTTCCCATGGTTGTTCCAATCCGTTCCAACTTCATGATTGCTCCAATCCTTTCCGGCTTCATGGACAACCTTTATCAACCCGTTAAGTGCTTCCTCAATTCATTTCGCTCGATTTCTTGCGATCGGTCCAGGCGGCACTTCAAGAGGATCCACATTTCTTCTTCCGGCTTGGTTCTCATCATGGATCTCATCAGATGATGTGCCTAAAACCAAGATTAAGCACATGCAAAACTAATTTGAAAGACAATTAGACAATGTCAATCAAACTAATTTGGCAATTGCACAATTCCTCAATATTTATGAACCAATTCCCACAACAAGGACATGACCAAGAATGAATCCAAGTATGATGAAGCTCTGATACCAAAAGATGATGTGCCTAAAAGGGAATTAAGCACAAATAAAAACAAACCAAATATCAACCTCAAAGGACAAGATCAAATTCAGTTCACAAGAGAGACAATTTGCGTAAATCCTAATTGATGGATGATGAGTCAAATGATAAAATCAAAGAGATGAAATCCACAAAGATGATAATCCTCAATTGAATTAATTAGCCAACTTAAATTCCAAGAGAATCCCAATCAACAACACACAAATTCAAACCGTGATCCTCCTCACAACAAAGAAATTCTACGCCACAAGTATAATGACAAATTGATGGTATTAACAAGTGCTAAAAACCACAATTATGCAATGATAATTTGATTACAAATGCATTCAAAATCTGTCTAACAAGACTTCAATCCAACCCTAGATATGACTCACTAGACATGAAAAGAAACACAACAATAAGAAATTGATATAATTCACAATTTCCCCTTGTTGCACTCGCCACAATTCTAATTCTTGGGATTGAAATTGATAAGAGAAATTGAACTAGGAAGAACCCTAATTCCCTCACGTAAAGTGTATGTTCAAATCTGTAAAATTGGCCCCTCAAACCCTACTTTAAGCAAGTATTTATACTTGTTCCCTCTAGGGTTAGAAAATGCACAAAATTACAACTATGCCACTTTTAGGGTGGTCGGTCCTAAAACTCAATTACAACTAAATAAAAGTGTCCCAAGATGCTAAATAGTCCAAGTAAATAACAAATATGTAAAGATTAGTCTTCAAGATGCTAGCTCTTTCATAGGATTCGTCAGCCTAGCTCATCACCAATTTAGGTCGGTCCTTGGATAACCCACAAGCTGAGTTTTAGTGAGCTTATCCATCACTCTATAACGCCTGATAAGTGTACCTGTTGGAATATATAATACATGAATAAGAAAAAAGAGGTTAGTAAACAAATAATTATAGGGTTAAGTGATGAGAAATTTTCCGGCACCACCTATACCTTCAGAACTAGATTTGGCTGATGGTCCAAATCGCTTATATCTTTACTTTATATCTTTTATTCTAATAAATATTTGAGAAATAATCTTACTGGTACAATAATAATTCTCCATGGGATGCCAATATGTCCTAAACTAGTTGATGGACACGGGACATTTTCAGATTTACGATCAAAGACCCGCTGCAATTGTTTCCATTCTGAAGCATTGGCTCATGAAGACTTATGATATTTTTGTACTTTGTAATTGTTCTATAGACTATCTTATGTTGTATTTTCTTTTGGGAAACTTTCATTTTTATTGTAATTTCTATTTAGGACCAACCACCTTAAAAGTAGCATACTTGTAATTTTTAACCATTTTCTAACCCTAGGGGTAGCAAGTATAAATACTTGCTTATAGTAGGGTTTGAGGAGGCCAAAATTTTCAAAATACACTTCACATTTTCATGAGAGGGCTTAGGGTTTCGCTCGATCAAATTTCTCTTATCAATTTCAATTTCCAAGAGTTGAAATTGTGGCGAATGCAACAAAGGGCAATTGTGAGTAATATTAATTCCTTCTTTGTTATGTTTCCTTTTCATCACTAGTGAGTCATATCTAGGGTTGAATTGGATGTTCTCGGTCAGATTTGTTATTGCAATTGTGATCAAATATGATGTTATGAGATTGTTTTTTTAGTTTTTGAAATCATCTTCAATATTGGAATCATTTGTAACGTGAATGGTGATTGTTAATAGGGGATAAAATCACGGTACTAGATTTGTTCTCCTGATGGGAAAAATTCTGGCACTGTCAACCTCTTCAGAACCCAATTTGGATGATTAACCAAATTGCTCATATTTTATCTTATGTCTTTATTTCTAATAAACTTTGAGAATAATCTTACAGGTACAATTATATATCTCCATGGGATGCCAAAATGTCCTACAACTTTAGTTGGACACAGAACATTTTTCTGGATAACAATCAAAGGCCCGCTGCGATTGTTCTCTATTCTGAGGCATTGGATCATGAAGATTTATGTTATTTTGTATCTTGTAAATTTTTATTGAACTATTTTGGTTGTATTTTGGTTTTGGGACACATTTATTTCTTTGTAACTTTCATTTAGGGTTAGCCACCTTAAAAGTGGGAAGCTTGTAATTTTGAGCACTTTTTAACCCTAGGAGTAGCAAGTATAAATACTTGCTTAAGAGAGGGTTTGAGGGGCTTATCATTTTGCTTATTATACACCTCCTTTCACGTGAGAATTAGGGTTCATACCTTGGTTCCAAACTCTTATCAATTTCAATACCAAGAGTTGAAATTGTGGCGAGTGCAACATCTTGAAATTGTGAGTTATATCAATTTCATTTTGTTGTGATTTCTTTTCTTCTCTAGTGTGTCATATCTAGGGTTGAATTGAGATAGTTCTTGGTCAGAATTACTTGTTGTTATTCATGAATTCTTATGCTTATTTGAAGGAATTATCAAATTGATTCGATTCATCTTTGAAGATTTCCTTGATAACGTGTTCTTCATTATTGGAAAAGGGATTGTTTTGTTACGGTTTTCTTTTGTCAAATTGAGGATTCATTTGCGTGGATTACATGAAATTAGAGTGTTGTTAGAAGGAATTTTCATTGTGGTATTCTAATTATATCATTGGTTGTTTGAATTTCATCATTTCATCATTAGGGTTCAATTGAAAAGTGCCATTTTTGGATCCGATTTTTCCTTGACTTGAGATAGTTTTTCTTAAGTCTTTTGCATGTACTTTTAAGTGTGTTTAGGCACATCATCTTTTTGGTATCAGAGCTCTTGTTGAGAGAAGGTAATTGGTTGTATTCAATTTCATGGAAGTGATCATCAATTAGGGTTGATCAAGTAAAAATCGAAATTGTGTTGTTGTTGTTGTTTGAGATTGCGAAATTACTTTGGATTGGCATTTGATTTGCTGATTGTTGGAGTTGATTTGGGAAGGTTATTATATCAGTTTGTGGACACTAATTCATGTGGAAGAGCAGAAGTACAAAGTGAAGTTTACTTTAGCAAATTTTTTTTGAAATTGTGAAACTTACTAATTGTTGCTGTGAAGTAGCTTGTGGCGTGAGGAGTTGTGTTGTTTGTTGTCTTTGAATTGCATTGTGTAATTCTGAATTTGTGAAGTACAATTTGAAGATTACATTAAGTTTGATTAGTAAGGAATTATTTGAATTCAAATCATATGCAATTAAGTTGTGGGAGTTAATGATTGCTTTTTGAATTTGAATTCATTGTTACCAATTGAGGATGGCTTGCAATAAGTGAAGTTATTTGAATTTCAAATTGAAAGTTGCTGCCTATAGTGGGATTCGGAATTCATTTTGGGAAAGCTACTTATTAATCTTTTGTCTTCATTATTTACCATGGAAGTTAAAGACTACTTGTAATCAATATTCACCTTGTTGTTGCCATGGAAGTGATACATCTTAATCATTGTTATTGCTAGTGTGTTGACGTGGAGTGAACTTGTGGAAATTAAATTTGCTGCACCGTGTACTTTTAGCTTGTTGTGGAGAAGTGTATTACACGTGAGTTGCAATTATAAAATTGTAACATTAAGTGGGTTTGTTTGTTTGTCTTTGTAGTTGCTATTGTGTGGAGTTTAAGGAAGTATAGTAGTGGAAGTGTGTACCCTTGAACCATATCGTTTTGAGGAACAACATAAAAGAATCTACAAATATGTCTAATGACAGTGTGAATGGGGGATTGGGTGAAGAAGCCAATAGCCAGGTTAGTGGAGGACATGGTTGTAATGTGGCAGGCAGGAGAACTTTGGAGGAACAACTTTAGGAGCTTACTACTATGGTTGCTACACTAGCAACTAGAGTTAACAGGATGACTTTACCACAACCACCAGTGGTAAACCAACCAGCACCACCTCGAGTAGCTCCACAAAACCCTCATCGAAATAGAGTAGTGGGTAATGGAGACTTAAATAGAAGGATGGGTGAGGAGCATATTCCAAACAAGGAAGAAAGGGATGATAATTTTGGGGTCAACCTAAATCAGAATAGGGATTTCAGGCCACCTCGGGGTTTGGAGTATGTGAAACTACAGATGCCATCCTATGATGGTAAGGGATTAGCATATGAGTACCTAGACTGGGAGGATAAGGTCAAAGGTCTCTTCGAATGTTATGAGATCAACGACAGTACTAGGGTCAGATTGGCTGTTGTTGAATTTGTAGGGTATGCTGCACTTTGGTGGAAGAATCTGATCATCAATAGGCGTCAGGATGGAGAGGCTGAGGTTCAGACCTGGAGGGATATGAAGAGGTTGTTAAGGAAAAGGTTCATTCCTGAGCACTACAAACAGGAGCTGTTTATGCGACTGCAAACCTTGAGGCAGGGGGGTAAAACAGTGGATGATTATGTGCAGGAATTTGAGACCCTTATGATTAGGTGTGGGTCTGTTGAGCCTCCGGAACAAACTATAGCACGATTTGTCTCAGGTCTAAAATATGAGATAGCGTGTATTGTTGAGCTGCAGCGCTATACCACACTTGATGAGGCTATTCAGTTGGCCTTAAAAGTAGAGAGACAGAGGAGGTCCAACTTCTTTAGGGCTCCTAGCAGTAGGCCTAACATTGCTAATAGACCCATCTCAGTCGACAGTCGATCAGGGGGAGCAAAGGCAGTAGGTGAGGGAGTCAAGGCAGTGGACACTACTACCCCAACCATTATAAGAGAAAACTTACCCACTGGAAAGGGTAAAGAGGTCATGGCACTAGAAACGAGGTAGGTTGTTCCCGGATCTACTAGTGGGAAAGCGTGCCAGATAAAATGTTTTAAATGCATGGTATTTGGGCATATAGCTGCACAGTGTCCAAATAAGAGGGTGATGACTGTTATGGAAGACATTGGAGAGGACACTGAGGATGACCATGAATAGATTGAGCCTACAGATCTACCAACAGCATTGCAGGAATATTATGATGATCAGAATGCAAATGCGCCTGAGGAGCATACTGGAGGGAAATATCTACCCCTCAATGTGTTACGCAGGATTTTGTCCACATCTCCTGATATCAGTGATATTCAGAGGGAGAACATATTTCATACCTCTTGCAGAATCAGAGGTAATCTTTGTGTACTCATCATCGATAGTGGTAGTTGCACGAATGTTATATCTGTTGCACTAGTAGACAAATTACAACTGTCTACTATACCCCATCCTAGTCCTTATCATTTGCATTGGCTGGATAATAGAGGTAGTATGCATGTTACCTTTAAGGCAAAGGTTCTTGTGAGTGTCGAGCAGAACTATCATGATGAGATCCTTTGTGATATAGTTCCTATGCATGCATTCCATTTGCTGTTGGGTCGGCCCTGGTTGTATGATCGACGGGTGATACATGATGGGTTTAAAAATACCTACATGTTCAGCATGGGCGAGACACGCATAATCCTATTACCAATGACTCCATCTGAGGTCCAGGGTTTTCAGAAACAGGTCAGGCATCCATCCACTACCATGGTTAGTCGGGGGAGCAGGACAATAGAGATCCTAGGGTTCAATTCCACAACTGATCCTCTAGATTTGAGGGCAAATCTTTCAGAAGCCCGAGGAGATGATGGCAAAAATTCTGGCACTGTCAACCTCTTTAGAACCCAATTTGGATGATTAACCAAATTGCTCATATTTTATCTGATGTCTTTATTTCTAATAAACTTTGAGAATAATCTTACAGGTACAATTATATATCTCCATGGGATGCCAAAATGTCCTACAACTTCATTTGGACACAGAACATTTTTCTGGATAACAATCAAGGGCCCGTTGCGATTGTTCTCTATTCTAAAGCATTGGATCATGAAGATTTATGTTATTTTGTATCTTGTAAATTTTTATTGAACTATTTTGGTTGTATTTTGGTTTTGGGACACTTTTATTTCTTTGTAACTTTCATTTAGGGTTAGCCACCTTAAAAGTGGCAAACTTGTAATTTTGAACACTTTTTAACCCTAGGAGTAGCAAGTATAAATACTTGCTTAAGAGAGGGTTTGAGGGGCTTATCATTTTGCAGATTAAACACCTCCTTTCACATGAGAATTAGGGTTCATACCTTGGTTTCAAGCTCTTATCAATTTCAATACCAAGAGTTGAAATTGTGGCGAGTGAAACATCTTGAAATTGTGAGTTATATCAATTTCATTTTGTTGTGATTTCTTTTCTTCTCTAGTGTGTCATATCTAGGGTTGAATTGAGATAATTCTTGGTCAGAATTACTTGTTATTCACGAATTCTTATGCTTATTTGAAGGAATTATCAAATTGATCCGATTCATCTTTGAAGATTTCCTTGATAACGTGTTCTTCATTATTGGAAAAGGGATTGTTTTGTTACGGTTTTCTTTGTCAAATTGAGGATTCATTTGCGTGGATTACATGAAATTAGAGTGTTGTTAGAAGTCATTTTCATTGTGGTATTCTAATTATATCATTGGTTGTTTGAATTTCATCATTTCATCATTAGGGTTCAATTGAAAAGTGCCATTTTTGGATCCGATTTTGCCTTGACTTGAGATAGTTTTTCTAAAGTCTTTGGATGTGCTTTTAAGTGTGTTTAGGCACATCATCTCCTTGGAATAATTCACGTGGATTTCATTTGTAATTGTTGTTATTTGGTGAAGTTTAACCTTGTTGGATTGTTGATTGCATCTTTGGTCCTTTAGATTTCATCAAAATTCCAATAGGATTCACGTAATTGCTAGTCCAATTGAATCGGTTTATATGTGTGAGTTGGGGCTTGTTTCTTTGATTCATTTGCATATGCTTGGGCTTAGTTTTGAGCACATCATTGAGTTGCTCAAAATGGACCATCATTGCCATGATTCGAATTCCTTTGACTCTTGTCCTAATGATAGGTTTTATCGGATTTTGATTCCTATCAATCACTTATAGACTAAGAAAAGAAATAATCATTAAAAGTGAACTTGGATGTTAAATCCTTCCAGAGTTACTAATGTAATTAACTAATTATTATTCAATTTCATTATTATATTCTTAGACCATAAGAATTCCTAAATTAAACTAGTAGCTCTCTTGAGTCTTACTAATTCCTAATTCTTGGTTAATTAATTGGAATTTTTCCTTATTAAAATCCCTAGAATTGCATTATATTTAAACTATAAACTCTGCTATTAAGTTTGACCCTAATCTAGAAAATTTACATTATCCTATCTTTAGGATTACATGCAACTCATTCCAATTATGCTAGATCTATTCTAATAAAGAATATCTTGATCTCTATATAAGAAATTAAAATTAAGCTAAATTGCCTTCAATATTAAATTGAAAGCAATTAAGAACACATAATTGAATAGCAAGAATGAACATTAAATTATTGAATAATAAATTAGAATAATTGCATGTTCATTCTAGGATTTATCATACCTAAGTACTAAGGAAAGTTTAAAGTAGCTACATATTTAATCTAGTAGTAGAAATATAAAAAGAACGCATAAAGAAAAGCATTAAAACTAAAAACTAAAATTCTTTTAATCTATTCCAATATCCTATTAATCTCTATTCGAATCTATCTTCTAATATATCTTCTTCGTCTAATCTCTCTTTCTAGTATTTATATAGATGTCAAATTTTAGCATGGTCATACCTTAAGGGCAACTTGAGCGGGTTTATCTCCTCTTGTTCTAATCTAAGCAGTTTTAGCCTCGACACACTCACCAGCATAGCATGTCCATTCCCATGTTGCCCCTGCAACGCCTGGTTAGCACGGTTCCTTTACACACTGCTTTGTGTGATTGGACATGGCTGCTTTTCACACTCTATACATAGTTGTACTCCTTCACAATGTTGGGCTTCTATATTGCAAAATTGATATTTTTTTTCTTCAACTTTCTTATAATTACTCTATTAAATCATTGAGTGTATTTCAAAGCTTTGAAATCAAAATAAAGTTTGGGTTTGAGTGCAATACCAAGATAAAATGTAAAAAAAGTAAATAAAAGGTTATTGTAAGTGTTATAAATAATAAGTACTTTATAACCCTTATCGGCAATTAGTATGTCCCACAGCTAAAGTGCACGACAAAAGGACAAGGCATTTGCAAATATCTGAATCACAATCCCAATGAACATGATAAATATAAGATGGTTTACAATGTTTGATGTGCTCAAGACTAATTACAAGTACACAATGCAATAGAGGATTCAATTGAACAATACACGATCAAAGTGGTATGAAACCTAAATTGAAAAATAGAACCTTAAAATTGCATGAAAAGAGATAGAAAAAGAGGAATTAATTCCTCACCAGATATTACTCACTAGTTAGAATTAGAATGGATTTGATGTTGTTGATATTACACACAACAAAGATCAAATCCCACTCACCACACTTCAAGAAGAAATGATAAGAGCAATTTGGCGTAAAAGAGATGTCTCCTCACGGTTTCAATATCTAAAAATAATGTGCCAAAAAGTCCTTTACAAAACCTAATTAACAAGTATTTATACCTACTCTAAATAAGGAAATTACAACTGCAAAATAAAAAAAAAAACCGGTCCTATGAGCGATGGGAATCTACCTTGTAGTCCCAACAGTAGGGGAACCTGATTTGGATGTATAATCCAAGACATCTACATATGTTCATTTTCTTTACCTAATAATGTTTATTTTTTTTTTTTTGCACTATAGCAGGTACATTGATTAGTCCTTACGAGATGGCCAGATAACATGCATTGATGATCAAATTAGGGACATCCTTGGACTCACATCCAATGATCAGCAATGTACTCAATTGACTTAATGAACCGACCATTTGAAGACCATCTTTTGTACTTATATTTTCATTATTGAATCGGCCACTTTTACTCATTTTTGGGACTTACGATTTGTCTGTAATTTATTGTTAAAACCGGCCACTTTGTGGCATATGTTTAAGTTTTTGACATTTTAACCCTAATTAGATCAAGTATAAATACTTGCTAACTAGGGTTTGTAGAGGACTTTTTAACATTTTGATAAAACCAAACACTTTGCCGTAAAGGAGTCCTTGCATGCAAATCACATCTCTTATCAATTTCATGTGTGGAATTGATATGCCTTAAATTGAATTAAAGCATATGTAATCACACAATTCAAACAAGTGCTACTTAAATCAGGATTAACCTTTAATTGGGTGTGAACCCTAAAATAGTTTATACTCTGAATTGCTAATCAGTGAGACTTAACACCAAAATGATGATGTGCTCAATTGAATTAAGCACCTAACACAATTATCAAAGATGAACTCCTTACAACAATTAATTTCCATGCAAAGACGAAATGGCAATTACAAGACAATATCTAGGATACAACTCCATTAAATTGATAACAATATAATGATGGAATTGAACCTACAATTGATGTAAAAAATCAGAACCAAGAAAACCCAAACCTAATCAATATTAGATATGATACACTAGTTATGAAAAGGAAAAACAACTTAGGGATTGATATTACTCACAATTCACTAGGTTGCAACTCGCCACAATTCTAATGGATGAAATTGATAAGAGTCCTTATGAAATCTTACGAAGAACCCTAATCTCTTACGAAAATTTTGCAGCAATGGTAAGTGTATTCTCCTCTCTCTAAACCCTACTTAAGCAAGTATTTATACTTGCTCTCTTTAGGCTTAAAATGGCTAAACAATTACAACTATGCCACTAAAGGTGGCCGGCCCTAAAACACAAAATACAACCAAATAAAATGTCTAAAAAGCTTATAAAATAAAGGGCTTAAGGAAAAAAACAAATATAAAAAATAGTCTTCAAAAAGATGACTCTTCAAATCAAATCGCGGTCCAACCATTTTTCAATTTAGGTCGATCCATGGATAACCCTAAGTTGAGTCTTAGTGATTTTGTCCTCCCCCTATAAAGCCCCATAAGTGTGCTGCAGAATAACAATACAAAAGTAATAAAAAGATTTTTAAAATAACTAATTCCAAGATCGATTTGTTAAAAAGGGGCCCCTCATCGCCAAGTTTTGAAACCCTTTTGGGCTCTTACCCAATATAGGTTTAAAGGATTTTGATTCCTTTAAAAATTGTGGCGAGTTGGTTTAAAATTTTTTGTGAGTAATATAAATTTTTCTTAAGCTGATTCCAATTTTATATGGGGTCATATCTATGAGTGATTGATTTTTTTTATTTTTCATTTTCATGCCAATTAGGGTTCCATATCCAATCTAAGGTTAAACCATTTTAGTTGGAAATTGTCTCTTTGTGTTTTCATTTGATTTGTTTTGGGGGTACAATTGATTTTCATTGTAAACTGTGTGAATTCATTTGAAATTTAGGGTTTAAGAACTTGTTAGTGTCACCATTTTTGGATTTTGTTTATTGATTCTTCAATTAAAAATTATATAATTGCAATCCATCAATTGAAGCACTCATTTTTTGGGTTTAGAGCTTGGTTTTTGAGGGGGAAATTTTTTGTGATCACACAACTTAAATTAGGGTTCTTAAAATTTCTACTTTTTGATCCGAATTTTAAAGGGGAATTGAAGACTTGATTTTGTTATTATGGTGTCATACTTGTTGTTTGTTGTAGTAGAAGTGAATATCTTGTTTTAACTCCTTTTTTCTTGACTTGTCTGAAGGAATTGGTGGAGTAAGAAGTTATTTCCTATGTTTGTGGTGGAATTAGAAATACATTTTTTGTGATAAAAGAAAAGTAAATTCTTGAAAGTTTTTTTCAGAATTGGGGAGTGCAATTTACAATTTCAGATTTAAATTTGTGTGGAGAATAGGGAAATTATTTGAATTCAAACACATCCTTAAAGCTTGAAAAAGTTATTGGTGGTTTTGTTTACATTTCATTTGAATTTGAAAGGGATTTTTACCTTTTATGGAGAAAGTTGCTTTAAAGGGTTAATTTGAATTGTTCCCTGTTTGTGTGTTAGGTGGCGGTGTAAGGGAGTATATTGAGTTGGGGAGTTATTTTGTGTATTTTGAGTTAAAGGGTATTGCATTGTAAATAAAGTGTTATGTTGTGTAGTGGTGATTGAAGGAGTGCACTATGTGTGTGTGGTGTGTTATGGGGGGTTTTATGGAGGAAGGTGCTACACATAGAGTTTGAAGTGTGTGTATGTGCAATGACTAAAAGGGAAATTTAAGTATGAAGTTTAAAATTTAAAAAAATAAGCATTTAAGTGTAAAAGTTTAAAGTTTATTACTTAAACACTTACTTATTGAATTCAAAATTAATACTTAGAAGTTTTAATTTTTGCTTCATTTATTTTATTATAATTGAAGCGTAGAGAAGTATTTATTATATTGGATTTTTGCATCGGGGTTGTACAAGTGTATGTTGTTTTTATCTAAAGTATTATGTGACTTGGTGTTGTGAAGGGAGTGTGCGCATTTGTTTAATTTTATACTTTTGCAAATCACTCCCAACATGTCGAATGACATGTGAAGGGGGCATCTAATCCATTTCAGGTTACTAGTAGCGGGCCCAATACTACTTTTTAGGCCCAGGGGGGCTAATGGTCAGTTGGCTGGACCAAAAAGGGGTAGAGAAAGATGTTTTTTGGGAAGGGCAAAGAGGTAATTAGACTTGATGTTAGGCAACTATACTGGGTTTAAATTTAAAAAGGAAAAATGCTCTAGATTAAATCTTCAAATGCATGGGTTTTTGGGCATATGGTTGCACAGTGTCCCAAAAAGAGAGTAATGACAGTCATAGATGATGGAAAATTTTCCGACACAATCTATGCTTTCAAACTAGATTGGATGATGATCCAAATCACCATATTTTACTTCTTACTTTTATCTAAAAGTATTTGAGAAATAATCTTATAGGTACAATAAAATTTCCCCTTCAGGGGATCCCAAACATGTCCTACACTAGTTGATGGTTACGGAAAAACACCCAAATTTCAATCAAAGGCCCCTGTGATTTTTTCCATTTCAAAGCATTAGCTCATGAAGTTTTATGATATTTTGATTTTAATTACTCTATGGACTTTTTTATGTTGTATTTATTTTTTAGGACACTTTCATTTTGATTATAATTTTCATTTAGGCCCGGGGGCCACCCTAAAAGTGACTAGTTGAAAATTTTTGTGCATTTTCTAACCCTAAAGGGAACAAGTATAAATACTTCCCAAAGAAAGGTTTGAGGGGGCCCAAATTTTTCATATTTGAGTATCCCACTTTTGTGTGGGGAAATTAGGGTTCTCCAAATTTTTCTTTACACTTATAAATTTAAAAATCCCAAGAGTTAAAATTGTGAGTAATATCAATTTAAATTTTGTTGTGATTTTTTTTCTTTTCTAGTGTGTAAAAATCTTGGAGTGAATTGAGATAGTTTTTGGTCAAATTTGCTTCCTATTCATTTCGAATTTTTTTGCTTACTTGAGTTACTTTTGCATTTGAATTTGGTTCATCCTTTATGGGATGCTTTTTGAACCGGGGTTACAAAAGTGGAAAGGGGGTTTTTAATTTTAACATTTGTTTTAACTTGAAAAATTTTTCAATTTTGGGGGAATTTTTTAAAAATTTTAAAATTTTTCATCAATTTAGAAAATTTTGGGTCTCATTGCATCTTCATTGGATTCAAAAATTTTTTTCCCTTTTTTAACCCCTTTTTTTTTTTTGAAGTTAAAATTTTTCCCTTTTTTTCTTTTTTATTGTGTTTAAACCCTTTGGGGTTTTTAGGCACATATTAATTTTTTATCAAAGTTTTTTTTAAAAGGGGGATGGATTTAAAATTTTGGGAAATTGGGGGAAATTTTGGGTTTTTTTCCCTTTGGGGTCCAAAAAAATTGGGGGATTGAAAATTGAGTGATTTCAATTGTGTTTTTAAAATGATTTCCTAGTTTTAATTTTTTTGGCCCCTGGGGGGATTAAAACCCTATTTTTTGTCCCCTTTTATTTTAAAAAAAAGGGGTATTTTACATGTTGTATCTTGCGTTTTGGGGGAAAAAAATTAATTTTCCCCAAATTTTTAAAAAATTTTCCAAAAAAAAATATTAAAAATTTCTTTTTTGTTAATATCTTGGGGAAAAATTTAAGGATTTAAAAAAGTAAAAAGCAAAACATAAAAAAAACAAGCAAAAGATTAGATACGGCCTCCTAAAAGAAGAAAAGGGAAAAAAAAAAATGCCGAGAAGTTTGGAGTTAAACCCACCCCGTGGGTTTTTGTGGGGGAGTAACAAACCCCATTAAAAAAAGGCCCCCGCCTAAAAGGGGAAGGGGAAGGGAAAAAAAAAATTTTTGAAAAGCTTAAGGGTTTTTTCCCAAGGGGCCGGGGGGTTTTTGGGGGGGGCATAACAACCACATTAACAGGGGCCCGCCTATGTGGTGGACTGCCGCCCCTTTTTATATTTTGTGAAATTTTTTTACTTTTAGGGGGCACAAAAGGGGGGGGGAAAAGAAAAAAAAAAAAAGGGGAAAAAAACACCGGGGAGGGGAAGGAGACTTTGAAAAATTTTTGGGAGTTTGGGGGAATTTGTTGTGGGAAAAAAATTTTTTTTTTTTAAAAAGGGTTTTTAAATTTTTAATTGTATTTTCCCTCAAATTTAAAATCAAGTCCGAAAACTTTTAAGAGTTGTTTTTTAGGATCTTTTTTTCCCCCTTTGTCATTTTGGGTTTAAATTCTTACCAAAACTTTTTTTTGCATTTTTGTAAAATTGGGGTTTTTTTGTTTTTAAAAAGGATTTTTTAAAAAATTTTTTTTGTTAAATTTTTTTTTTGTTGTTATCTATTGGGGCTACTAATTTCCTTTGGGGGAATAATGGATGAAGCCCTATTTTTCAAAAAAGATCAGTGTTTTTGGTTTTTTGAGTTTTAAAAATATGGGGAAATTTTTTGTTTTGAATTCCTTTAAATTTAATTTTAAATTTTTGACAAGGTTTAAAAAATTTTTAAAATCCAACAATACAAAGTGGAGATAGGATTTTTTTTAAAAAAATTAATTAGACTAATGATTTAAGCGAAAGGGGGGGGTTAAAGGGGGGGGGTTAGGGTTTATATAGAGATTAAAGCTTATTCCCCAATTTTAAAATTTTAAAAAAGGGGGTTGGGGGTAATTGTATTGGGGGGTAAGGCAAACATAGAAAAAGAAAAATGTTTTAAGGGGGAAATTAGAATCCTTTTTAAAAAAAGATACGAAAGTGGACAAATTAAAATTTGGGGTTTTTTAAAAAGTTGAACCACGGATTTAAACCCCATATTAAATTGATTTCCAAAAAACTTAAGGGTATTTTTTTTTTTCAGGGGTTTTGGGGGGAAATTTAAAAAATTCCCCCATTTTTTAATTGGGAAAAAATTAAAAAAGAATCTTTTAAATTTTCTTTAGCTTTTGAACTTGATTTAAAACTTTTTTTTTTTAAATTTAAAAAAAAACCCCGTTTAAATTTTTCCCTTTTAAAATTATAAAAGTTATTATGGGGTTTTGGACCCCTTTTTTTGTCCGGGGGAAAAAACGATACCAAACTTCATATATTACAAAAATTACCCCTAGTTTACTTGCTAGGGGTTTCACATAAACATTTCACGAGTGATAAATTTTTTTGGCCCCTTTTTGCCGGGGACATAAATATTAAAACTTTGACTTTTTTGGGTTTAATTTTAAGGGGGCATTTTTTTTTTGTTGATAGTGTGTCTTTATTTTTCTGTCTTTTCTACGGGGTTGGCGAAAGAAAAGGGTGGGAAAAATTTCCCTTAAAACACCTGCCCCTAATCCTGAGATAGAGGTACAATACATCGTTTGGAAGAGAGAATAGACAAAGTGGAGAAAATCAAAAAGGAAAATTTATGGCAGATGACAAAAAAAAAAATTTTCCTATTAGGCTGCCCCCCGAGCACTTCTTTGTTTTTTTTCAGTCCCAATTGTTAAAAGACCAGAAAATTAAAAGGGCCCAAAAGTTTGTTAGGCCAACACTTTTGAGCTGAACCGGAAACCTTATAAAAGGAGGGGTGCAATCCAATCATTTTGGGGGGGGATTACACATAAAGACCCCTGATAGCACTTTAGAAAGGATTCCTTCAGAAATTCTAATTTGAAAAAGGGATAAAAGGTGTTTCAGATGATGCCATTAGACTGCAATTTTTTCCCTTTCCATTGAAGGTTTAAGGGCCAAGAGTTTGGTAAAATTTCCCTTCCCCTTCAAGATTCGTTACCACATGGGTAAAATTAAATTAAATTGTTTTTGGTTTTTCCCCACAATCACGTACTCCCAAAATTTAAAGAAATGATATCCCCAAAATTTTTCCCAAGTTCAGTGGTAAATCATTATTTTGAGGCGGGGAAACCCGTTTAAGGAAACAATACGGAATTTGTCCACCCATGGCCTACCTGATAATTTTCCTGATTGAGGTTTTTTATCTTATTTTTGGATACACTAGGGCTTTCATTGGAAAGGGCTCCCAGCAAAAGGGTTTGCATTGATGGGTAAAAAAATATACTGAACCCATTTTGTTTTTAATTGAAGAAAGGGCATCCAGTGAAACATAATTGGCAACAAGAGAGGGAAATCAAGAGCTGCTTTAATTAATGTTATCGATTCTTTTTTTTAAACTCATTTTAGAAACTCTCATACTGGGTAAGCAAATTTTCTTTTTCTCAATAGTTTAAAGGCTAACGGCTTGCTAGTTGTGATTTGTTTTTCGGGAAACCACACCCTTTTGGAATGTCCTTTGGGGAAACTTTCCAGCATCTTCCAATAGGAGCAAGTAAACTATCCCAAAAATTTTTAAAAGAGCTAATCAAGGGCCCTTTTTCCAACAATTTACAATCCAGGCTGGCGAAAAAACATCCAAATTTTCTGGGGAATGAGAACAACGTACTTTAAACCCCCCACCTGGATTTCAAAACAATGCCTACTGAGATTTCCCCCCCCTCAAACAAAGTCCCGGGCAAGAAAAGAAGGACACTATGCAAAAAATCAAAAAGCACCATTAAAAAAAACTTAGAGAACCAAATTTTGGGCCCAAAACCTCAAAATAAGCAATTTGACCATCTGGATCTTTGCCTAGCAAAACTGAAAGGGGAATCCCAAAAGGTGTCAATGCAAATTTTGGGTTTGGGGGTGGTAAGGAAAAAGGAAAAAAATTGGGACAAAATGCTCCCAAAAGAAAAAGGGAGTTCAAAGAAAGGGCAAAGGGAAGAAAAAAGGTTAAAGGGAAACCCAAAACAGCAAACACCAAGGGAAAAACCCCATATTCCTCCTGTAACCCCTTTTTAGGGCGATTTAAAGCAACACGTTTGATTCCCAAATTTGCTAAATTCTTGAGGTTGTTTAAAAAGCTCCAAATCAAAATTCCTTTTTCAGAGGCACCCAGCAGATGCCTTCATAAAGCAAATTCATGAAAGAGCTTCTTACAAAAAAAAGAAAAATTTTATGGCAATGAAATGGGAATTTCTTACAAAAGAATGTTCTTGATTCTTCAAAGACATGTCAAAATTTTTTAAAGAAAAAAATGAAAAGGGGAGTTTTTTCTGTTCCTTTTCACAATTGGAAATTTTTATTTTGATAAAAATTCTTTTTTGAATTTGGTGCAAAAAATTAACTTAATGCCCCTCTCTATTTTTTAGGGAAATTGGATTGGGGACTGAAGGTACCCGTGTCACTTTGCAATTAGCTGAAAAGGAGCATTAAAAAATCCCAAAAAGGGATTGTGGGGAATTTTTTTAAATGAAAATAGACAAGTTTATGTGCCTTTTAAATTCCCCCCTTAAAACACAACAAAAAAATAAGGAAAAAATCAAATTTACAAACACAAACCCGGGTTTACTTGAGGGCCAAATTTTTCCCTGCACACCCTTTTACAAAATTTTTTATTTGGGAAATTGTTGTTTAAATTTATTCAATTGTAATTCTAATGAAATAAATTTAACCCCAAAAAACCACAAGAGAACATTTAAGGTTTACGTAAAATCAGATCTAAAGGAAGCAATAAAGACAAGCACACAAAACCCTGATCTCAAATCCTTCCCAAAAATGCCAATTTTACGGGCCCAAACACTAAGAAGCATTCAATCTCAAAGAACAACAACCTTTTCAAGATGATTATCCATGAAATTTCAAACACTAATAAGTCCCAAAAAAGATTCAAATCAAACCCTTTGATATGACTCAGTAAGAAGAAATGAACAACAACAAAGATGAATCGAAAATTACTACGGGTTTCACCTTGTTGCACTCGCCAAAATTCCCAAATTTTTTGGGAAAGAAAAAATTTATAAGAGGGAAAAATTTGGGAAATTTGGGGAAAACCCTTTTAAACCCCTTTTCACAAAAAGTGAAGTGTTTTTTTTCTGGGAAAATTAAGCTTCCTTAAACCCTCTCTTAAAACAAGTATTTATACTTTCTATCCTAGGATTAAAAAGTGCTCAAATCACAATTTTGCCCCTTTTAAGGGGAACCCTAAAGAAAATTAAAAGGGAAAATAAAATTTTTCCAAAATGTTACAACAAAAAAAAGTCCATAAAATGAAAAATATATAAAAAAAATTGGTCTTAAAATCCCGGGGTTTTTTGGGGTCCATCAACCCCCTCATCCCGGTTAGGTCTCCATAGAAACCCAAAAAGCATTGAGAGATTTTGCCCCTTGCCCTATAGAATATGAAATGTCCCCCGTTGGAATCCCAAAAAAACAAGAAAAATAGAAAAGAGGTTAATAGAAAATAATTCCGGGCGATTGCTCAAAAGGGCCCCTCATTACCAAAATTTGAATTCCTTTGTTTTTGCCTAATGATAGGTCTTGTCGGATTTTGATTCCTAAAATTTCCCCTCGGGCCTCAAAAAGATTTGTCCTAAAATTCTGGTAAAAAAAAATGCAGGAGAGACTTTGTTTCTTTAGAGTCACAAAAAGGGAAATTCTTGCAGAATCCCAATTTTAAAAAATTTACTACAGGTGGGGGTTTTGTTTTCTTTCCCCCATTTCTAGGATTTTATCTCTTCTGAAAACACAAAAAATGACCCATTATCTACTGAGGTTTTCCTCTACTCAACCCATTTCACTGATATCGTATCCTCCTTTTCAAAACTTATCTGTAGTCGCTGATCCTGATGGTCTTCTAGTGGTTGGCCCAATGCTCATTGCCCTCAAACCCCCTTTTTTAAAAAGATAAACACAAATGTTTCTGAGCATTCGGGCCCTCTAATGATAGACTCGTCTGACTCTAATCCTCAGAATACCCCCAATGGTTACTCAACTGCTGTGATTCTTAGTGTCTTGAAGGAGAAAATAATTGACCCTGAACAGTTTTGTTTCCCTGGTAGTCTGCCCCTAGTAACCTGGAATGAATAGGATTGCCTCTGTCTTTCCACTTTCAAGGCTAACTTTTTTAACCTAAATCAAGGGTATATATCTCTGAAGCTAAAACACACAAGCTATTCTTTCCAAAAACCCCCAGAAAAAAACGTGTGGGGGTTTGTTCAGGAGGTTCAATTTAATTTCCACATCTGATCACCAGTGTCTCAAACCCCTTTATATGGGTTTTCTACTGTTTTCCCCCCCTGTCTTAGTGTGGGGGAAAAACGATAAATAACTAAATGCCTTTTAGTGTTTGGGGAAAAACCCTTTTTCCTAAAAACTCTTTTTCATGTCTCTCTAAGTGTGTATTTCGGTCTCTCCATCCATTCCCCTACTGATCACCATATTTTTTCCCCAAAAAGCGACAACCTGTGAGTCTACTTTTTACAAGGGGTACTCGGGGGTTTTTCTTAAAATCTCATAACACTTGAAAAGACCCTCAACTTGGTTTTCCCCAGTCTAGGTAATCATCGAAAAAAACCCCCTACCATAAAATAAAGGCATCTGAAAGTTCACCACTCTAGCCTCGAGGTGGTCAAAAAATTTCCTTGTCCGGGTATGGATTAAGCAAATTTTCATGTCTATTTTCCCCAAAGACCCATGATAATCTCCTTCTCTCTTGGGGGTGCCTAAAGGTTTCCCACATGTGGTGGTGGTAATGTACCCTATCAATTTTTTTTTGCTAATGTAGCAACAATTTTTGGTAAATTTCCTAAGTTGTTCATTAGGTTTTTCCTTTTGTATTTCGAACCTAGTCTACCCCCCTTTTTGGTTATTAGCCTCATTGCCAATGTCCCCATTTAAAAATATCATAACATTTTTGGTGGATGCGTTTTAAACTAAAGTAAAAAAATGTAATCTAAATTTAAATTTGTGCACACTCCCTTCACTTCCCCACGAAAAAATTTTAACCGTTTAAAATAAAAACCCAAAAACCCACTTGTACCCCCACGGTGCAACAAGTTCCCAATGCAAAAAATTTATTCTTTCACTTCAAGTAGAGTAGAAAAATTTGAAGCACAAATAAATACTTTAAGTAGTTAAGATATTGAATTAAACCCTTAAGCAAGTTTTTAAAAAAAATTTAATACTCAATAACTTTCACATTAATGCTTATTTTAAAAATTTTTTCAAACTTCATACTTAACTTTCCTTTTTCCCCAAAGTTTTTCCCCCCCCAATGAGTCTTAATGTGAAACACCTTTCATTTCACAAAACTCCACAAATTTACACCCCACACACACCTAACCACGTTGCACTAAATTCACCCCCCAACCAATTTCACCACGTTAAACACCCCTTTTTTTAAAATACCCCACTTTAAAGCCACACATACATACCCTTCACTAAATTTTTCAAAAAACACAACTTTCCCCACATATACCTTTTATACACGTTGCAACAACAAAATGTACTCCCCCTTCCCACAAAATTCTAACCGCAACTTTACAAAAAAATAGGGGGGCCAAAATTTCAATTTGAAAATTTCCCCAAAAATTCACTTTTTGCAAGCCTTGCTTTAATTGGTAAGTAATGAATTCAAATTCAAATAGCACTTTATTTTAAATCCCCCAAATTAATGGCATAGGGGTTTTAATTCAAATAAATTCCTTAATTTACAAAATCAAGGGAAAAACTGTTTAAAATTTCCTTCTCCAATTCAGAATTCCCCCAAATTGGGGAAATAAAAAAAACAATTTTACAAAACCTCCCTTTTACACCACAATTGTCACCGGCAAGAACAAGGGAATTTTTTCAAGCTCAAACCAAAATTTTTGAATTAAAAAAAACTTCCATTTTTTCCCTTTCCCTTTTCCCCCAAAATTATTAATCACCCCAAAATGATACAACAACCTTCCAATCCAACTCCCCAAAAAACAGCAAAATTTAAAAAATTCCCCAAAAAAAAGGTTAAAATTTTTTAATCTCAAAACCACAAAAAACAACACCCAAATTTTCGGTTTTCTTTTAAAACACCCTAATTGATGATTAACTCCACGAAAACAAATAAAACCCCAAATTTCCCCTTTTCTCAACTGTGCCTGATACCCCCAAAATGATGTGCTTAAAAAAACCCAAAAATTTAAACACATACAAAAACCAATTTTGGGAAAGAAAAACAAACAATGTCAATAAAAAAATAGTCTCCCAAAAATTTTGAACAAAGGTGTCAATTTCCAATGAATGTAACCAATTTTTTAATTAGGATGTAATCAATCTTAGATCCAAAAATGATATAGCTCTGATACCCAAAAAAAATGATGTGCCTAAAACACTATTAAAGAAAATCCAAAAAAATTAAGAATTTAAATATCTCAAGTCAAGGCAAAAAACGGGTCAAAAAATGGAAATTTTCAAAATTTTTCCCTAAGATGAAATGATGAAAAATTAAAAAAACCCAAAGATATAATCAGAATAACCCCAATGAAAATTCCTTCTAACCACTTAATTTCAAGTAAAAAACGCAAATAAAACCTTAATTTTTTTAAGGGGAAGCCGTAACAAAAAATCCTTTTTCCAATTTTTGAAAAACACGTTTTAAAAAGGAAATCCTCAAAAGAAAGGTTTAATTTTATAATTTTTCCCTTTAATTAAGCTTTAAAAATTCGTGAATACAATAAGTAAATTTTGACCAAAAAATATCTCCAAAATTTAAACCCCAGATATGGGCACACTAGAGAAGAAAAGAAATCACAACAAAATGAAATTTTAATAACTCACAAAATTTTAAGATGGGTTTCACTCGCCACAATTTCAACTTTTGGGATTGAAAAATTTATAAGAGTTTGGAACTAAAGGGATGAACCCTAATTCTCACGGTGAAAAGAGGGGGTTTTTTCTTTCAAAAAAGATAAAATCCTCAAACCCCCTCTTAAGCAAGTATTTTTACTTGCTACTCCCCCGGGTTTTAAAAAATGCTCAAAAATTTCAAGTTGCCACTTTTAAGGTGGCTAACCCTAAATGAAAATTTTCAAGGAAAAAAAAGTTTCCCAAAAAAAAAATTTCAACATAAAAGTCCCTGAAAAAAAAAATATATAAAAGAAATTGGTCTTCAACATGCCGGTCTTCTATAGGATCCATCAGCCCAGCTCATGCCAGTTCAGGTCAGTCCATGGATAACCCACAAGCTAAGTCTGAGAGAGTTTGTTCCATTGCCCTATAAAAATATTGATAAGTGTGCCTGTGGAAATACACAATACAAGAATATAGAAAAAGAGCTTAATATGTAAATTATTCCAGGGTCGATCGTACTCAAAATGAGGCCCTCATTGCCAAATTTTGTATTCCTTTGTTTTTGCCCTAATGTAGGTCTTGTCGGATTTTGATTATCCTTCATCAGGCTATGTGCTTAAAAGTGTAAGAGACCAATATGATTCTTTTTGGGAGAAATGACAATCTTTTATGGTAGATGAGGAATAAGTCTTGGGTCATATGATATTAGAAAGAGGGATGAGGTCACCCGAGAAAAGGTGGAGATCATTGAAAAGTTTCTACCACCTACTTTCATTGAAAGGAGTCAGAAGTTTCCTGCGGACATGTTGGTTTTTACCAAAGATTTTATCAGGGACCTTACTCTTAAATCTCTAAACTGTTTGTAATTTACTTGAAAAAGATATGCTTTTATTTTGATGTGATAAATAGTTGCAAGCATAAATTTGTTGAGGAGCTAGCTCACAACTGCCACCAGTAATTGTTGCACCTGATTTGGAGCTTCCGTTTGATTGGATGTGTTATGCCAGTGACTATTGCCCATTAGGGAGCAGACTTGAGAGGGGTAAAAGGGATGTAAGTTGTTTTATGTCATATATTATATTAGTACGAACCTTGAATGAGGCTCAAAGGAACTATGCTACTTACTGAAAAAGGAAACTATTAGCAATTATATTTGCTTGTTGCTATGTTCCGGTCCTATCTAATAGGTTCTAAGATCATAGTTATATCCAGACATGCTGCGCTCAAGTCATTTGTTATGCTAAACCGATGCTAGCCAAGGTTAATCATTGGATTTTATGCATACAAGAATTTAATCTTGAAATCAAAGAAAAAAGGTGGATCAGAGAATGTTTTAGCTAATCCTTTGTCAAGGTTGGAATTCTGGAATGTTCGGATCCACCTGTCAATGAAAATTTCCAGATGAACAATTATTATGGAGTTGAAATCCAAGGAATACCGTGGTATGCAGACATAGTTAATTATTTGGTTAGCAAAATCATACCTTATGGTATTTTCATACCATCAGAAAAAGACGTTGTGAACATGATGTAAAATTTTACTATTTTGGGTGAACATATTTGTTGTAAAAAATGGTGCTAACAAAGAATTAGCGAGTGTGCCAGAAATGAACAAATTGAGCATCATTCAGCATTGTCATTCAAAGAGGTAGAGATGGTATTTGGTTAGAGAGAACCGCAGCTAAAGTTTTATCTTGTGGATTTTATTGGCCCTACGTTTGTTTCGGGGATTGCAGGAAACTATATCATGGTCTTGTGTCCCCCCCCAGTCCCGCCCCTACAGGTACATTTCTTGGAGGACATGAATTACAGCAGAATGGTATTCTTGTAATAGCTACTTTTGATGTTTGGGGGATTGATTTTATGGGTTCCATTTCCCTCTTCTTTTCCAAACAAACATTCTCTTGGCTGTTGACAATGTTTCGAAATGGTAGAAGCGGTTGCTTTGCAAACTAACGGACGCTAGAGTTGTAGTTAGATTTTTGTAAAAGAAACTATTTTTTCAAGATTTGGAGTACTAGAGCTATCATAAGTGATGGGGGGTCGCATGTTTTGTAACATGCAATTTGAAAAATTATTATTCAAATAAATATGGGGTTACTCATAAAAATTGCTATCCCTTATCATCCTAAAATTCAGGTAAGCCGAGGTATCTAATAAGGGAAAATTAAAACATATTCCCCTTTTGGAAAAAACTATTAAATGCATCCAGAAAAGATTGGTTCATTAAAACTTTTGATGTATTATGGGCTTATAGAACTGCATTTAAAAAACTCCCATAGGAATGTCCCCATACATGATTGTGTTTGGAAGTCATGTCACCTACCAGTGGAGCTTGAGCACAAAGCATACTAGGCATAAGTTCCTTAACTTTGATTTGCAAGCTGCAGGTGAAAGAGATTACTCCTGTTGAATAAATTGGCAGAATTAAGAGAAGAGATGCATTTGAGAATGCAAAGATCTATAAGGAGAGAGCTAAGAGAAGGCATGATCCAGAACATTTTAAAATGAGTGTTTTTGCCAGGTCATATAAGTCTTTTTTACATAACTCTCGATTAAAATTGTCCTAGGTAAGTTAAGATCAAGATGGTCCGGACTTTGTTATTCACATGTTTTTCCTTATGGTATTGTAGATTTGAGATCAGATGATAAACCAATCTTTCAAAGTAAATGGTCAGAGTTATTAAACATTATCATGAATGGGAAAACTTTGTAATAGAGATGCCACCACGTGGTATCTTGCACGCCATAAGTGAAAAGAAGGATGGAAAATCGGGCTAAAGACTTTAAAAACTAGCGCGTCATGGGAGCTGTCCCATGTTTTAAAGTTTTTTTGAAAATTAATTTTTTTTTCCCAAAAAAAAAAATCGCTGGGTTTTTAGGGGGGGATGAGATACGGCCATGGTTCTTTTTGGGGGCCCAAACCACCACTTTATACGGTCGTGCCATGGTAAGTGAAAATTACGTTTGGGATTTACCCCTTACACCAGGGCCGGGTGTTAAAAAAAAAGAAAATTTATCAGGGCGGGGTTTTATGAAATTTACCAGGCTGGGTTATTCTTGCCCTTGCGAGTATAAAAAAAAAAAAAACCCTCTGCCCCCAACACCCCTATTCTCATCCAAATTCAAAATAAATTTTTTCTCTCTAAGTTGCATTTTCCCTCCATTGTCCTTTGTGAAGATTTTGGTTTTTCCTCCCCCACAAGAAAAGGACAAAAGGGTTTAAAATGGCATTTCTTATGGAAAAGCAAGGGCCCTTTATGATGAAATATTCCAGAGACTTTGCACACATTCACTCAGGGAGTTTTGTTTTTCCCCAAAAAGTTTTTTTGGGTTTTCAATTTCTTTGCAATTAGGAAAGATATGGGACATTTTTCTGAATTATGTTTGGGGGGAAGGAAATTAAAATAGGCCATTATTTTTGATAATTTTATGTTGTTGACATTAATTTGTGTGGATGAATTTTTGGGGACAATTATACTTCACCTTTCTTGAACGTTGATTGGAAAGTCTAATATGATCTGGAAATGTGGTATAAAATTTTTTTTCCCACTAATTGATTTGTTTTGGTGCCTTACCATAGCTGTTGTAATTGGTTTACTTAGTTTAAATTTTTAGGGGAAAATCTTTAAGGAAAATTTGACCTTTTGTTTAGAATCTTGAATTTAAAGTTCTGAAGTAGTCGAGCCCCTTTAGTCAAAACAACAGTTTATTCTAGTGAATTACTTTTTTTTGTCTTTTGAATGTTTTAAAGAATTTTTTAAACTTGGGAGAAGAGGTGGGGAAAAACTTTTTACTTGGTGATTCCTTATAAATAGTCCTAATTATATAAAAAAAAAATTAAAAAATAAAATAAAATATTTTGAGCCTTTACTCAATGCTCAGGAATGATTTAAAGAAGTATCTTAACTAAATATTTGTGTGGAAGAAATTTGTAGGGGTCCCCCTTTAAAAAACCCTTTTCACGGGTGATGAGCCCGGGATGTGCCGACTCAATGAACTTTTCAAAAACGTGAGGGCGGAAAGGCAAAATTTTAATAAAATTTAAAAAAAGCGTTGATATGGGCGGCTTTAGCCTCAGAAGTTTTTAAGTCAAACTCAATGTCAATTGAGCAAATGAAAAAAAAAAGTAAATAAATAAAAAATATATATATAGAATAAGAATGAAAAAGACTATTATAAAAAGGAAAAAATCTAGGGAAGATGGATACATATGCTTTACTTTGTGTTACTTATTCAGATAATAATTAAAGAGATTTATACTTGCTGTGCTTTTGAATTTTAAAGGGGTGTTTTTCCCTTTTTTGGACTAGAATTTTTCTTTTGAAAAAAAGAAAATTTGGTGGTTAAAAAATTTGGAATAAAGTTAGTCTTTTCCCGATAACACTTAATTTTTTTTCTAATTATACAGTTATGTTGTCTTTAGTTAGATGGTAGGACCATCTTTTCAATTTAATTATAGGAAGAAAAAATTTTTTATTTTTATTTGACGATTAAATTTGCTGAGGACAAGCGAAGTTCAAGTATGGGGAGTGAAAAGGATATTTTTTCATGTGTAAACTTGCGTTGGTATATATTTATTGTATTTTTTAGAAATTTCCAATAAAAAGATACTTAATTCATTTATGTTAATACTTAGGGATTTAAAGGGCTGAAGTTACATGATGCAAAACTTTAAGAAATCACAAGCAAGGGGTGGACACGGTTGTGCTTAAGAGAAGGAAAAAGAAAACGTGAGAGCTTTGGAGTTTTCCCACGGCTGTTTTTATGTGGTGGCAGTAACAACCACATTACACCGTCGTGCCCCCCCCAAAAGAAAGAGGAAAAAAAAAAAAAAGCCCCCCAGAAGCTTATGGAGTTATCCCCGGGTTTTGGTTTATGTGGTGGCAGTAAAAAAACCACACTACACAAGGGCTTGCCTTAAAGTGGGGGGACTTTGACTTTAAAATTCTTGTGCAATTTGTACGTTTTTTGCGGAGCATAAAGGGGGGTAGAAAGAAAAAAAGAAAGAAAAGAATGACCGGGGGAGGAAAGAGACTTTGAAAAAATTTGGGCGGATTTGGAACTTTGTTGCGGAGAACTTTAGCTTTTTACAAGGGAATTGAAGATTGAATTAAATTTGTATTTCCATCAATTGAGACAAGTCAGAAATCTTTGAAGAGTTGTTTTAGGTCTTATTCCGATTTGCTACATAGGGTGACTTCTTATCTAATCATATTTTGCATTTTGTAAATTTGGTTTTTTGTTTTTAATGGATTCTTAACATTTTTTCTTTGATTTTAAATCTTGTTGTTATCTATTGTATGGCTGGCTAATTTCCTTTGTGGGAATAATGGATGAAGCCCTAGTTTGCTAAAATGATCAGTGTAGTTTGGTTTTATGAGATTGAACATATATGGGGATATTCATGTTGTGAAATTCCTATAATTTCAATTTAATTGTGATAAGATTAGATTGTTAGAAATCCAATCAATACGAAAGTGGAGATAGGATTTGTTAGGAATTCTTATTTAGGACTAATGAGTCAATGCGAAAGCGGCGTTAATTGGTTTAATTAGGGTTTATATAGAGATTAAAGCTATGTTCTAATTAATTATTCACTGAGAGATTAGGGATAATTGTATTAGGGCATAAGGCGATCAATAAGCGTTGAAAAATGTATGAGAGTATATTAAAATCCTCTGTTAATTAGAGATACGAAAGTGGACTAATTGATTTGAGGTTTAAAATGTTGAATTCACGTGAATAACCACATATAAGTTGATTTCAAAAAACTTAACGGTAGTTTGATTAGCATGACTAGGGTGAATTCTAAATTCCTACTGTTCACTTGGGAAAAGTATTTATAAGAATCTTATAATTCTCATTAGCATAAAACTTATTTAATCTCTTTAGTTAAATATATAAAAGATTCCTATTTTGAATTACCTAAATATACTAATAAGTTATTATAGGTTTGGTAATCTTTTTAGTCCTAAAGGGGAAACGATACTCTACTTATCATATATTACTTGATTGCGACCTAGTATACTGCTAGGGGTTTTTCACAATATACATTTCATGAGTGATCAGTTGACTGTGATTAGTTTAAGGGAAATCATCATTATCATCATTTGTGGGAAGTGAAACTTGAAGGCTAGGAAAGTGTTACCTTGAAATCCTTGTCGTGTGTTGGGGTGTTATGTGTGACATTTGGGGATTCGGGAATTGGGAGAGCAATTTGCAATTTCAAGATTTGATTAGTGTGGGAAAGGGGAAGTTATTTGATTTCAAAACAAGCATTAAGAGTGAAGGAGTTAATGTGTGTTTGTTTGAATTTGAAAATTACTTCTTACCAAATGTGGAAGGGTTGCAATTAGTGAAGTGGTTTGATTTCAAATTTAAAATTGCTGCCTTTGTGTAAGTTGCGGTTTGGAATTGTATTTGATGTGAAGAATTTGCAACGTGTTTGTCCTTTGAATTTTCCTTGAAGAGGAGTAGTGAATTGATGAAGTTTGTGTTGCATGTGATGTGAGTATTGTGTAAGTGGTGATGTGAATATTTTTGCACTTGAGGTGTTGTAAAGTGATGTGACATTGTATTGTATTTGGGGAGGTTAATGCACTGTGGCTTAAGAGCTGTGTATCTGGAGTTGTGTTTTTGCAAAAGTAGTGAAGGGTGTGTGTGTGTATTTTTGGTGTAGTTTTGTGTATGTTCATTGAGAATTATTACTAGTGGCGTGATTGGTGGTAGAAACCATGAGCAAGAGAGTTTGTGACAGTGGAGTTATGCATTTGTACTTGTGTTAAGGTTGAAAGAGCCATTTTTATACTCAATCTTTATAGTATAAATTGTGTTAAATTATTATTGATTTTATAGAAATCATAAAGAAATGATACTTAATTCTATTATGGTGATAAATCACGTTAAAAAGGAGTCAAGGATGCTAATTCAAGTAAATTAAAGAAGTCATTTTACAACTTGGATCAAGACAAGGAGTTACAACCACTGGAGGAAAAACACATGAGCAAGTATCTGTCTAGAAGGAGGCACGGTTTGAGATTTGGCCAAAGTGGTAAATCGTGCTACACACTGCAGGAGAAAGAGAGACACGGCTTAGGGCACGGCCGTGGTGGCAGCCGTGGGAGAAACCGTGCTTGGAGCCGTGGTAGAAGCTGACGTGCCAAGGAGAAGAAATTGTGGAACTTTGACAGAGGATGGCACGGCCTAGGATCTAAACCGTGGTGTAGACCGTGGTACAACTGGACAAGGATGAAGACTTGTAGATCATGCACAGAAGAAGGCACGGTTGAAAATTTTAGCCGTGGGTGGGGCCGTGGTACACACTGGACACAGAAGATGATTTCGTGAATTATGCACAGAGGAAGGTACGGCTTGACCCACGGCCGTGTGGTAGGGCGTGCCAGGCAGACGAAGATTCACTTCTCGAAATCTACTTGGAAAAGGAAAGATATTTCCGTAAACTTTGCTAGCAAAAGATAACATGCCATCCCTCTAATAATAAAAAATAGAACCAACCCTAGAGGGTGAGGGCAACTTTTGAATCTTTAATCTAGAATCTTGGGATCTTGAAGAACCTTGGGACCATCTTGGAGGCAGAGCAGGCAACCGGGTTCATCATGTCTCTACTTTTTTATTTTCGTTTTTTTTGATGAACATGAGTAGCCTTAAGCTACTTTTCTAGCCAAAGGGTCATAGATGTTTAATTCTCCACGAAATTTTGAGGTCTAATTGACTTTATTTAATCTATTCATTGTTTTCGGATATTCATATATTTTTCTGATCGTTTTGTCATTATTTATCTTTGTTGATTTGTACGAATAGAGCTCTTCTAATCAATTACAAGTTAATATATTGTCAACTAGCACGTCAAATCCGTAATTGTTTGATTGTTTTTAGTCTTAGTGACACAATAACATGTTTGATTATAAAATAGATGATCGAATTCATGTTATGGAGGTGTGTGATCATGTTTAAAAAAGGTTATCTTATAAATCTACTGGCATGAATTGGTGGTCTCTCTAGTTTTTAATGCTATTGGTAGATTAAATCCTAAGCGCTTGTCTGGGGGTTATGTAATTGATAAGAGAAATAATCAAAGAGCTTCTCTTGGTTATCGAGGAAGTACGGAGAGATAGGTTGTTAGAGCTTGTTAATAACCATAACCAGTTTATCTAGGAATAAGAATAGAAAACATTTGCATCAATGATCAATTCCTTGAATTAAACTATCTTGATTCCTTTGGCTAGACTTTTATCAATATACGATTCTATTGTTTTGTTTCGACTTTATTTTGATTCATAAACAAAACCCCCCCTCGTTTTCTTTTCATCTTTATGCCCTTTGAATAGAAATATCTTTAACCAATCCCTGTGGATTCGACCCTACTCACCACTATATGCAAATCATATAATTGTCTAGGAGTATGTTTTATTTTTGTTGGATTCGACACCCATCAAAGGTGTTGCAATTTGTGATTTATTATAGTGTGAAACCTTAACAAGAAAGGAAGGTTTTGAGTAGTGAAATTTGAAATTCAAATAAGTCATTAATGTGAAAGTAATTGACTAGTTACTTAAGCACTTGTAGTTGAATTTAATTCTAACTACTTGAAAGTAGTTGTGTGTGTACTTCATTTATTGAATTTTACTTGAGTACTAAATCATTTTCCTTGAACCTAAAATTCTTTTTGGAATGTGAGCTATTGCATTATTGTGGTTATTAAACGTGTAGGTTGGTCTTGTTTAAATTTGGGGAGGTTGTTACACACATGGCTTAAGAGGTGTGTATGTGGAGTTATGTTTTTGCAAATTTAGTGAACGGTGTGTGTGTATTTTTGGTGTAGTTTTGTGTATGTTGAATTGAGAATTATTACTAGTGGCGTGATTGGTGGTGAAACCGTGAGCAAGAGAGTTTGTGACAGTGGAGTTGTGCATTTGTACTTGTGTTAAGGTGTTGCAATTTGTGATTTATTATAGTGTGAAACCTTAACAAGAAAGGAAGGTTTTGAGTAGTGAAATTTGAAATTCAAACAAGTCATTAAAGTATAAAAGTAATTGACTAGTTACTTAAGTACTTGTAGTTAAATTTAATTCTAACTACTTGAAAGTAGTTGTGTGTGTACTTCATTTATTGAATTTTACTTGAGTACTAAATCATTTTCCTTGTACCTAAAATTCTTTTTGAAACGTGAGCTATTGCATTATTGTGGTTATTAAATGTGTAGGTTAGTGTTGTTGAAGGAGTGTGCTGAAATTTGTGGGATTACTTCTTAACTCATAACATGTCCAATGAAAGTGTGAATGGGGAGAATTGGCAATAAAGCCAATAGTCGGGTTGGTGGAGGTCAGGGCCATAATATTGCAGGTAGTAAGACTTTAGAAGAACAACTCTAGGATCTTTCTACCATAGTTGCTACTTTAGCAACTAGGATTGATAGGATGACATTACCACAAACCACCAGTGGTGAACCTTCAAGCACCACCTTGGGTAGCTCCACAAAATCCTCAGAGAGACAAAGTAATGGGAGATGGAAATCTGAGTAGAAGGATAGATGAGGATCATCATCCATACAAGGAACAAAGGGATGATAACTTTGAAGCTAATCCATATCAAAATAGGGATTTCAAGCCACCTCGGGGATTGGAGTATGTGAAACTTCGGATGCCTTCTTATGATGGCAAGGGATCAGCTAATGATTATTTGGATTGGGAGGATAAGGTTAAGGGTCTCTTTGAATGTTATGAGATCAATGATAATACTAGAGTCCAATTGGCTGCTGTTGAGTTTACAAGATATGTTGTACTATGGTGGAAGAATTTGATTATCAGTAGGCGTAGGGATGGAGAGGCTGAGATTTAGACATTGAGGGATATGAAAAGGATGTTGAGAAAAAGATTTATTCTTGAGCACTACAAATAGGAACTGTTTATGCGACTGTAGACTTTGAGGCAGCGAGGCAAGACAGTAGATGATTATGTATAGGAATTTGAAACCCTCATGATTAAATGTGGGTCCATCGAACCTCCAAAACAAACCGTAGCACGCTTCGTCTCAGGCCTAAAATATGAAATAGCGTGTGTTGTTGAGCTGTGATGTGCTCACAACTAAGTTCAAGCACAATCAAATGACTCAAGAAAAACAATTCACAAGTCTCATACAAACCGGTTCAATCAACTGGGAAATTGCATGACCCTAATGGCACTTTAATGAAATCCAATGGTTCAAAGATTCAATTAACTTCCACTAATGATCAATTTCACTAATCAACAATAAGAATAAGTGAATTACACATTAAATGGATGAAAAAGAAAAGCACAAAAACCGTGATCTCAAATCCTTCTAACAATTCCAATTTATGCCAATCACTAAAGAGCATTCAATCTCAAATGAACAATCAAACTTACAAGATGATTATCCACGAATTACAATCACCAATAAGTCCAAGAAAGATTCAAATCTACCCTAGATATGACTCACTAGAGAAGAAATGAACAACAACAAAGATGAATCGATATGACTCACAATTCTCCTTTATCACACTCGCCACAATTCCAATTTTTGGGTTGAAATCGATAAGAGATTTTTGGAATTAGGAAACCCTAAGCCCTTTCACGTTAAAGTGAAGTGTATAATCTACAAAAATGGCCTCCTCAAACCCTCTTCTAAGCAAGTATTTATACTTGCTACTCCTAGGGTTAGAAAGTAGTCAAAATTACAAGTTTGCCACTTTTAAGGTGGCTAGTCCTAAATTAAAATTACAAGGAAAATGAAAGTGTCCCAAAGCTAAATACAACAAAAAATAGTTCATAAAACAATTACAAAGTACAAAATAACATAAGTCTTCATGAACCAATGCCTCGGAATGGAAAACAATTGCAGCGGGTCTTTGATTGTCACCCTGAAAACGTTCTGTGTCCATTAACTGTTGTAGGACATATTGGCATCCCAAGGAGAATTATCATTGTACCTGTAAGATTATTCTCAAATATTTATTAGAATAAAAGACATAAAGTAAAATATGAGTGATTTGGACCATCATCCAAATTGAGTTCTGAAAGTGTCGAAGGTGCCGAAAATTTTCCCATCATCTCCTCGGGCTTGTGAAAGATTTGCCCTCAAATCTAGAGGGTCTTTTCTTGGACTGAAACTCGATGTTTGGAATGGCTTGTTGGCTGAAAATTTGGAAGAACTATATATGCTTCTGACTAATTTCTGGAAAGAATGAACCTTGGACAGAGATAAAGGAGTCAATAAAATCCGAATGCCATCCTTCTGAAACATGTAAGTGTTTCTGAACCCATCATGTAACACCTTTCTATCAAATAGCCTTGGTCGACCCAGTAGTAAATGAAAGGCATACATAAGAAGCACATCACAGATAATCTCATCACTATACTGATTGGTACCATTGCTCACTATGTAACATGCAAACTACCTCGGTTGTCCAACCAATGCACTTTATATGATTTAGGATGAGAGCTAGTGGTTAATTGTAAGTTCTCTACCAATGCAGTAGATATGACATTAGTACAACTACCACTATCAATGAAAAGGATACATAGGTTACCTCAAATCTGACAAGGTGTGTGGAATAGATTCTCCCTCTGTACGTCCCTGGTATATGGAGAAATAGTTATATCCTGGTGTAACACATTAATGGGTGAGTATTTTCCTCCCTTTTTATCACTAAGTGTTTCAGCATGTTCATCATCATAATACTCATGTAAGGCTAAGGATAAATCTGTAGGCTCGATAGTCTCTTCCTCATTACCCTCCATGACGATCATCACCCTTTTATTGGGACACTGCGTAGCTATATGTCCAAATCCCATGCATTTGAGACATTTAATCTAGTGCATCTTCCCACGGGTTAACCCTTATACCATCTGCCCCAAATCATATCCAACTACCTCTTTGCCTTTCCCAGAAACATTTTCTCCTTTTCTGTAGTAGGGATAAGTTCGTCTATAACCCTAAAATGCTCACCTGCTCCCTTTGACCCATCCAACTGACCAACAACCCCCATAGGCTTTGAATTAGTGCTGGGCCTACTCCTAGTAACCTGGAATGAATAGGACTGCCTTTGTCTTTCCACTTTCAAGGCTAACTGTATAGCCTCATCAAGTGTACTATATCTCTGAAGCTCAGCTACACAAGCTATCTCAGACTTCAACCGAGATACAAAACGTGCTAAGGTTTGTTTAGGAGGTTCAACCGATCCACATCTGATCACTAGTGTCTCAAACTCCTGTACATAGTCATCCACTGTTTTACCCCCCTGTCTTAGTGTCTGGAGACGCATAAATAACTCATGCTTGTAGTGTTTTGGTATAAACCTGTTCCTCAAAACTCATTCCATGTCTCTCCAAGTGTGTATTTCAGTCTCTCCATCCCTTCGCCTACAGATAACCATATTTTTCCACCACAAAGTGGCATACCCTGTGAACTCTACAGCTGCAAGATGTACCATGGAGTCACCATCAATCTCATAACACTCGAAAAGACTCTCAACTTGGTCTTCCCAGTCTAGGTAATCATCGGCGGAACCCCTACCATCAAATGAAGGCATTTTTAGCTTCACATACTTTAATCCTCGAGGTGGTCTAAATTCCCTATCTGAATATGGATTAACCCCAAAATTATCATCTCTGTCTTCCCTAAGAGCATGATAATCTCCTTCTACTGTTCTCCTCAAATTTCCTCTAACTGCCTCTTCTTTTTGGACATTCTGAGGAGCTACTCTAGGTGGTGCCTGAAGGTTTACCACAGGTGGTGGTAGTAATGTCATCCTATCAATCTTTGTTGCTAATGTAGCAACAATTGTGGTAAGGTCCTGAAGTTGCCCATCTAAAGTTCCTCCACTTGTATTTCGACGACCCGGTCTGCCACCCGCTTGGCTATTGGCCTCATTACCAATGCCCCCATTCACACTATCATTTGACATGTTTGTGGATGTGATTTACTTGAAGTACAAATGTAATCTCAAATAATTGTAGCACACTCCCTTCACTTCACCACGTCACAATAACAAGTTTGGATAACAACACACACACTTGTACACCCACGGTGTAACAAGTCACCAATGCAACAAATACTTCTTATCACTTTAAGTATAGTAGAATAATTGAAGCACAAATAAATACTTCTAAGTAGTTAAGATATTGAATTCAACTATGCAAATGTTTAAGTAATAATACTCAATAACTTTCACACTTAAATGTTTATATTTGAATTTCAAACTTCACTACTTAACTTCCATAATTAGCCACGGTTCACACTCACACTTGATCTTAATGTGCAGAACCTTACTCCACATAACTCCACAAATTCACACTGCCACTCACACCACTACATGCACACAACACTTCATGGTGCTACAAATTTTTTTTTTTTTTAATTTCCAAAAGTCACTCCTTCACAAGAAACTCCCACGGCAACAACACAAATACTACACTCCACTTCGACGGCAACAATAAGAAATGGCAACAAAAACAAATACTTCCACTTCCACGGCAAGGATATCAACACAACAAATATACCACTTTCCAAAAATGTAATCCTAAATTAACAATAGGCAGCAACTCCAATTTGAATTTCAACCTCCTCACTAATTGCAAGCCTTCCTTAATTGGTAAGAAATGAATTTCAAATTCAAATAACACTCATTAACTCCCACAACTTAATGGAATGTGTTTAAATTCAAATAGATTCCTTACTACTCAACTCAATGCAAATCTATAAAATTCACTTCCCCAATTCAGAATTACACAATGGAATCACAACAACAAACTTCACAACCTCCCTCACGCCATAAGCTAGTCACGGCAAGAGAATGGTAAGTTTTCAAGTTCAAAAAAATTATTGAATTTAACAACACTTCTATACTTCTTTCCTTCCACGAAATAATTAATCACAAGAAGATACAACAATCTTCCCAATCCAACTCCAACAAGCAGCAAATCAAAATTCTAATCAATGTAATTTTCGCAACTCAAGGCTACAATAGCACAATTGCGGTTCAAAATTGGATAACCCTAATCGAAGATGATAATCACGAAATCAACCAACAATTTATCCCTTCTCTCAACTTGTGCTTTGATACCAAAAGATGATGCGCTCAAAACCAAGTTCAAGAACAATCAAATGACTCAAGAAAAACAATTCTCAAGTCTCATACAAACCGGTTCATTCAACTAGGAAATTACGTGACCCTAATGGAACTTTGATGAAATCCAATGGTTCAAAGATTCAATTAACTTCCACTAATGATCGATTTCACTAATCATCAATAAGAACAAGTGAATTACACGTAAAATGGATGAAAAAGAAAAGCACAAAAACCGTGATCTCAAATCCTTTCAATAATTCCAATTCACGCCGATCACTAAAGAGCATTCAATCTCAAATGAACAATCAACCTTACAAGATGATTATCCACGAATTACAATCACCAATAAGTCCAAGAAAGATTCAAATCTACCTTAGATATGACTCACTAGAGAAGAAATGAACAACAACAAAGATGAATCGATATGACTCACAATTCTCCTTCGTCGCACTCACCACAATTCCAATTCTTGGGTTGAAATTGATAAGAGATTTTTGGAATTAGGAAACTCTAAGCCCTCTCACGTTAAAGTGAAGTGTATAATCTGCAAAAATGGCCTCCTCAAACCCTCTTCTAAGCAAGTATTTATACTTGCTACTCTTAGGGTTAGAAAGTGGTCAAAATTACAAGTTTGCCACTTTTAAGGTAGCTAGTCCTAAATGAAAATTACAAGGAAAATGAAAGTGTCCCAAAACCAAATACAACCAAAAATAGTTCATAAAACAATTACAAAGTACAAAATAACATAAGTCTTCATGAACTAATGCCTCGGAATGGAAAACAATCACAGCGGATCTTTGATTGTCACCTTGAAAACGTTCTGTATCCATCAACTGTTGTAGGACATATTGGCATCCCATGGAGAATTATCATTGTACCTACAAGATTATTCTCAAATATTTATTAGAATAAAAGACTTAAAGTAAAATATGAGCGATTTGGATCATCATCCAAATCGAGTTCTGAAAGTGTCGAAGGTGCCGAAAATTTTCCCATCAAGCTGCAGCGCTATAGTATACTTGATGAGGCTATTTAGTTGGCCTTGAAAGTGGAGAGGCAAAGGAGGTCTAACTTGTTTAGGGCTCCGAGCAGTAAGCCCAATACTATTACCAGACCTATAGCAGCTGATAGTCGATAGGGGGGACAAAGGCGGTAAGTGAGGCAATGAGAGTAGTGGACAAAACTACCCTAAACACTACTAGAGAAAATATACCCACTAGGGAGGGTAAAGAGGTAATAGCACCAGATGTGAGGCAGATTGTTCCCGGATCTACTAGTGGAAAGGCACGCTAAATCAAATGCTTTAAATGCATGGGATTTGGGCAAATGGTAGCACAATGTCCAAATAAGAGGGTGATGATTATTATGGAGGGCGCTGGGGAAGATGTTGAGGATAACGAGGAACAGACTGAGCCTATAGATTTACCTATAGCAATGTAGGAGTATTTCGATGACCAAACTACAGAAACACACGAAGGGCATACAGGTGAACAATATCTACCTATTAATGTATTACGCAGGGCTCTAACCATATCTCCTTATACTAGAGACATTTAGAGGGAGAACATATTTCACACCTCTTGCAAGATCAGAGGTAACCTTTGTGTACTCATCATTGATAGTGGTAGTTGTATGAATGATGTGCCTAAAGGGGGGTCAAGCACAATCAACTAAAAGGGATGAATTGTCAATGATCATCCACGCCACAAACAAAGGAAAAGCCTCAAATTTCCAAATGAAATTCCGAAATTGTGATGAATTACAATATATCAAATGACAATTGCTAGAAGGGAAAACGAAATGGTATTCAAATTCAATTCAAAGTTGCTTTCAAATTTCGAAATTAGAACCCTAATTGCATAAGAACAAAAGTACATAAAATAACTAAATCCTCACCAGATATGACTCACTAGTTTGGAATTAGGATCAACTTGTAATTTGTTGATATAACACACAACAAATCCAAGCCTACTCGCCACAATTTCACTAAGGAAATTGATAAGAGCAATTGCTTGAAAGAGGCACTCTCTCTCACGGCAAAGGGGTGTTTTTTCTCAAATATCAAAAAGCTCCTCAAAAACCCTAATTTGCAAGTATTTATACTTGCACCCTTTAGGGTTAGAATGACTAAAAAATCACAACTATGCCACTATAGGGTGGCCGGTCCTAAAGGTAAAATACAACCAAATAAAATGTCCCATAAAGCTTACAAAATAAATGGTTCAAACATAAATTACAAGTAAAGAAAATAATCTTCGGCAGGCTAGCTTCATGATGGAATCCGTCGGTTCAACTCATCGCCGGTTCAAGTCGGTCCATAGATAACCCACAAGCTGAGTCTTAGTGAGTTTATCCATCGCCTTGTGAAACCAAATAAGCATACCTGTTGGAATATACAATTCATGAATAAGATAAAAGAGGTTAGATAATAATTTATTCCAAGGTTGATCTACTTGAAATGGGCCCTCATTGCCAAGATTTGAAATCCTTCAATTTTTGTCCTAATGATAGGTCTTGTCGGATTTTGATTCCCATCATCTCCTTGGACCTCAAAAAGATTTGACCTCAAATCTTGCAGTTCAAATGCAGCAGAGACTCTGTTTCCCAAAAGTAATCCATCTGAAGGAGTATCTCTACAGAATCCCAATATCTGAAATACTATAGTAGATGATTGTTTTCTTTCCTCCATCTCTAGGATGTATCTCTCCTGTAACAAAAACAAAGACTCATTATCGACTGATGTTTCCTCTATCTCAACACTTTCCAACGAGTTTGTTTCCTCTGACTCATCCCTGTTATGCTGATCCCTAGAGTCTTCTAACAATTGGTCCAACTGATCATTACCTTCAGAAACCTCTAAAGGTTGGCACAGTGGTGTTTGACATCTTTCATCTGTGGAACCCTTATCTTCAAGTGAAGGCATTTGTAGCTCTGCACACTCTGAGCCTCTAGGTGGTCTAAATTCCATTTCTGGGAATGGTTTAAGTCCAAAATTACCAACTCTATCTTCTCTAAGAGCATGATAATCTCCCTTTGCTCTAGGTGGCTCCTGAAGGTGTATCACTGGTGGTGGTGGCAATGTCATCCTATCAATCCTTGTTGCTAATGTAGTAACAAGTTTTCTAAGGTCCCGAAGTTGTTCATCTAAGGTCCTCCCACCTGCAACATTAGAACCTTGACCTCCACCAATTCGACTATATGCTACATCACTCATTCCTCCATTCACACTATTAATAGACATTTTTGTGGATGCAATCTATTTGATGTACCAATGTAATGTCTAGTAATTGTAGCACACTTGCTTCACAAAAACAATTCACGCCAAAACCAACTCACTCCGCCACTTATACACTTTACACACAACACACTAAATTTACGCAACAAGAATATATTGCAACCCTTCACTTCCAAGGTAGGAACAAACAACAACTAACTAATAGGCTTCTTTAAATTGCAACAACAACAAGAAACGGCAACAACAACTATACACTTCCACATACACGGCAACAATTTTTACAAGTGACACCCTTAATGCAACTTTTCCACAAATGGTAAGAATCAATTTCAAATTCAAATGAAATATATTCAACACCACTCTTAACTACTTGAAGTAAATGAATGTGTTTCAATTCAAATTGTTTCCTCTTCTTCCACGCAAATTCAAATCTGGAAATTATACACTTCCACTTCCAATTTGCACACACAACACCATATACACTCCTACACACTCACGGTGCACTTTATCCACTTCAACACAATTTTTCAACTGAAATTAACATAAGAAAGGCAGCATTTAAATTTGAAAATCAATCCTCTTCACTAATTGCAACTCCTCCACATTTGGTAAGATGCAAATTTTCAAATTCAAACAAGCACAATTAACTCCTTCACTCTTAATGCTTGTTTTGAAATCAAATAACTTCCTTTCTTACACACTAATCAAATCTGAAAATTGCACATATCCTTCCACAATTCCGAATTCAACAATGCAAAATAAACACAATTCTCTTCCTACACAATTGCACTTCCTAACTTGCACTAACTTTCCTCCTCCTTCCTCACGTAAACAACACACGGCAAGGATGAAGACAATAACCAAACTTTTCTTTCAAATCAGAAGCTTCATTTATCCTCTTCAACAAAGATCAATCACGTAAATATCAAGGTAACAACAACAAAATACATTCAATTGTTCCGAATTTCCACTCTCCTACAATTCGGTTAACAATGGTATGACAAAAACTTCAATTCTCAAACTTCAATCAACAAAACCCTTCTCATAAACCTTCAAGTAACTCACGGCAAGATGAAGTTAAAATAATCAATTTCCGAAAACTCAATTGCAACAATCCCTCCTCTTAAACCTTAAGCAACTCATGGCAAGATGAAGATAACAAAATTAATTTTCAAAATCCCAATTGCAACAATCCCTCCTCTTAAACCTGTAGCTCTGATACCAAAATATGATGTGCCTAAAGGGGGGTCAAGCACAATCAACTAAAAGGGATGAATTGTCAATGATCATCCACGCCACAAACAAAGGAAAAGCCTCAAATTTCCAAATGAAATTCCGAAATTGTGATGAATTACAATATATCAAATGACAATTGCTAGAAGGGAAAACGAAATGGTATTCAAATTCAATTCAAAGTTGCTTTCAAATTTCAAAATTAGAACCCTAATTTCATAAGAACAAAAGTACATAAAATAACTAAATCCTCACCAGATATGACTCACTAGTTTGGAATTAGGATCAACTTGTAATTTGTTGATATAACACACAACAAATCCAAGCCTACTCGCCACAATTTCACTAAGGAAATTGATAAGAGCAATTGCTTGAAAGAGGCACTCTCTCTCACGGCAAAAGGGGTGTTTTTTCTCAAATATCAAAAAGCTCCTCAAAAACCCTAATTTGCAAGTATTTATACTTGCACCCTTTAGGGTTAGAATGACTAAAAAATCACAACTATGCCACTATAGGGTGGCCGGTCCTAAAGGTAAAATACAACCAAATAAAATGTCCCATAAAGCTTACAAAATAAATGGTTCAAACATAAATTACAAGTAAAGAAAATAATCTTCGGCAGGCTAGCTTCATGATGGAATCCGTCGGTTCAACTCATCGCCGGTTCAGGTCGGTCCATAGATAACCCACAAGCTGAGTCTTAGTGAGTTTATCCATCGCCTTGTGAAACCAAATAAGCATACCTGTTGGAATATACAATTCATGAATAAGATAAAAGAGGTTAGATAATAATTTATTCCGAAGTTGATCTGCTTGAAATGGGCCTTCATTGCCAAGATTTGAAATCCTTCAATTTTTGTCCTAATGATAGGTCTTGTCGGATTTTGATTCCCATCAATGAATGTTATATCTGCTGCACTAGTAGACAAATTACATTTGTCTACTAGCCCACATCCTAGCCCTTTTAACTTACATTGGTTGGATAATCGAGGTAGCATGTATGTTTCACTAAGGGAAAAGGTGCCCGTGAGTGTTGGGCAAAAATATCATGATGAGATCCTATGTGATGTGATTCCCATGCATGCATTCCATTTGCTGTTGGGTAGACCCTGGTTGTTTGATCGGCAGGTGTTACATGATGGATTTAGGATCACCTACATGTTTAGTATGAGTGAGTCTCGCATAGTACTGTCACCTATGACTCCATCTAAGGTACATCGGTTTCAAGAACAGATCAGAATTACTGCCACCACATTTGATAGCCGGGAGAGCAGGCCAACAAAGATATCAAGGTTCAGTTCCAAAAATGATTCTCTAGATTTGAGGATAAATCTTTCAGAAGCCCGAGTAGATGATGGGAAATTTTCTGAAACTGTCTATGCTTTCAAAACTAGATTTGGATGATGATCCAAATCACTCATATTTTACTTCATTACTTTTATCTAACAAGTATTTGAGAAATAATCTTACAGGTACAATAATAATTCTCCATGGGATGCCAACATGTCCTACACTAGTTGATGGTCACGAGACATCATCAGATTTGCAATCAAAGGCCCGTTACAATTGTTTCCATTTCAAAGCATTAGCTCATGAAGATTTATGGTATTTTGTACTTTGTAATTGCTCTATGGACTATTTTATGTTGTATTTACTTTTGGGACACTTTTATTTTGATTGTAATTTTCATTTAGGACCAGCCACCCTAAAAGTGGCATAGTTGTAATTTTGTGCATTTTCTAACCCTAAAGGGAGCAAGTATAAATACTTGCTTAAAGTAGGGTTTGAGGAGGCCATTTTTTAGATTTGAATATACACTTTTGTGTGAGGATTAAGGTTCTCCTAATTGTCATTAGACTCTTATCAATTTCAATCCTAAGAGTTGAAATTGTGGTGAGTGCAATACTTGAAATTGTGAGTAATATCAATTTCATTTTGTTGTGATTTCTTTTCTTCTCTAGTGTGTAATATCTAGGGTGAATTGAGATAGTTCTTGGTCAGATTTGCTTCCTATTCATTTCGAATTTTTGTGCTTAATTGAGTTACTTTTGCATTTAAATTCGGTTCATCCTCTGTGTATGCTTCTTGAACCGTGATTAGCAAATGTGGAAAGGGTTTCTTAGAGTTGAAGATTGGTTGAACTTGTGAATTATTCATGCAGATTTATATGTGATTAGTGTTATGTTGGAAGAAATTATCCTTGTGGAATTATAATTATAATTGCATCATTAATTATTTAAATCTCATTGCATCTTCACTAGGGTTCATGCAATTTAACTCTTTTGAATCGGTTTTTGATTTGAGAGTTGAAGTTGTTCCTTTGGTTCATTTGATTGTGCTTAGACCTTGGTTTTAGGCACGTCAATAAAGGGCACCGAAGAAGAAGAAGAGGATGAAAAAGAATCTCTCAAGCCTATAAACTTATCTATGGCTTTACAGGAGTACTATAATGATTAAAACACTGAAACACATGAGGATAAAATGGGTGAACATTATTTACCTATTGATAGAGCCATTTTATACTCAATCTTTATAGTATGAAGTGTGTTAATTTATTATAGATTTTATAGAAATCATAAGGAAATGGTACTTAATTCTATTATGGTGATAAATCAGGTTAAATGGAGTCAAGGGTGCTAATTCAAGTAAATTAGAGAAGTCATCTACAACTCGGATCAAAGACAAGGATTTACACCGCCGGAGGAAAGTACATGGGTGTGTAGTTGATGTACACTATCGTGTACTTAGTTTTGAAGCCATAGGAAAATACACGGTTGAAGTACACGACCGTGTATCTGTCTTGAAGAATCCACGTGAAAATACACGGTTGAAGTACATGGCCGTGTATTTGTCTAGAAGGAGGCACGGTTTGAGATACGGCCATGGTGAAAACCGTACTACACACTGCATGAGAAGGAGAGAGACAAGGCTTGTGACATGGCCGTGGTGGAAGCCGTGGTGGCAGCCGTGGTGGAAACCATGGTGGAAGCTTGATGAAGCCATGCCATATACTAAATAAGGAAGAGAAATTGTGGAACTTCAACAGAGGATGACACGGCTTGGGATCTAGCCGTGGTTGAAGCCGTGGTACACATTGATCATGGATGAAGACTTGTAGATTACCCACAGAGGAAGGCACGGCTTGACCCACGGCCATGTGGTAGGGCATGCCAGGCGGACGATTATTCACTTCTCGAGATTTACGTCAAAAAGGAAAGATATTTTCGTATCATGCTAGCTAAAGATCCTCTGCCATCCCTTTAATAATATAAATAGAACTAACCCTAGAGGGTTAGGGATCTTGGATCATCTTGGAGACAAGAAGAAAGGAGGAGGCTGAGCAAGCAACCGGGAATAGAGGCTTGTTATCTTTTTAATTTTCGTTTTTATGATGAACATGTGTAGCTAAGAACTTTTTCTAGCCAAAGGGTCATAGAAGTTTGATTCTCCACGAATTGTGAGATCTAATTGATTTTTATTTAATCTATTCTTTGTTTTTGGATATTCATATATCTTCTGAACGTCTTGTCATTATTATCTTTGTTGATTGGTATGAATTAGAGCTCTTCTACTCAATTAGCAAGTTAATATATTGTCAACTAGCACGTCAAATCCGTAATTGTTTGATTGTTCTAGACTCAGTGACACAATAACATGTTTGGTTATAAAATAGATGATCGAATTCATGTTATGGAGATGTATGATCATGTTTAAATAGGTTATCTTATAATCTACTGGCATGAATTGGTAGTCTCTCTAGTTTTTAATGCTATTGATAGATTAAATCCTAAGAGCTTGTCTAGGGTTGTCTAATCGATAAGAGAAGTAATTAAAGAGCTTGTTTTGATTATCGAAGAAGTAAAGAGAGATAGGTTATTAGAGCTTGTTAATAACCATAACCAGTTTATCTAGAAATAAGGATAGAAGACATTTGCATCGATGATCAATTCCTAAAATTAAACTATCTTGATTCCTTTGGCTAGGCTTTTATAAATATTCGATTTTATTATCTTGTTTCAATATTATTTTGATTCACAAACAAAACCCCCCATTTTTCTTTTCCTCTTTACTCGCTTTGAATAGAAATATATTTAACCAATCCCTATGGATACGACCCTACTCACTACTATACGCAAATTATATCATTGTTTAGGAGTAGGTTTTTATTTTTGTTGGATTCGACACCCATCAAATTTTGGCGCCATTGCCGGGGATTGGTGTCAAATTTATTTCTATCCTTGTATGACTCGTTCTTCTCAGATAGGTGAACTCACTTATAATCCAGAGATTGAGAAGACTCTTAAGAGGCTGCAAAGAGAAGCTAGATCATCCCCTAGACTGAACTTAGCATTGGATTTGTCTGATTCATCCCTTGATTCTAAAAAAGAAGACGATATGGCAAATCCCGAGAGAACATTAAGGGAATTGGCTGCACCGGATGTGAATCAACAACCACTTTGTATTCACTACCCCGAACTAGCTGTTGAATTCGAGTTGAAATCTGGGTTGATACATCTGCTACCCACCTTTCTTGGTCTTGAGAATGAAGATCCTCATAAACATTTGAAAGAGTTTCATATAGTGTGTTCTAGTATGAGGCCGTAAGGAATAACTGACGATCAAATCAAGTTACGTGCTTTTCCATTCTCTTTAAGTACTAAAGCTAAAGATTGGTTGTTTTATTTGCCTCCAGGTTCTATAACCACTTGGACAGATATGGTGAGACTCTTCTTAGACAAATTCTTCCCCGCATCTAGAGTCGCTGGTATAAGAAGAGACATTTGTGGTATCAAACAAAGGGACACTGAGACTCTTCATGAGTATTGGGAGAGGTTCAAGCAACTTTGTGCAAGTTGTCCACAACATGGGATATCTGAACAACTTCTCATCCAATACTTCTATGAAGGCTTGCTTCCAATGGAGAGGAAGATGATGGATGCTGCAAGTGGAGGCGCCATAGTAAACAAAACCCCTGGTCAAGCTAGGGAATTGATCTCCATTATGGCTGCTAATTCGCAACAATTTGGGTATAGGCATGATACATCTTCAAGGAAGGTAAATGAGGTAAGTGTGTCTAACCTTGAACATCAAATTTCTAACCTAACCTCCCTTGTGCAGCAGCTAGCTCTTGGAAATACCCAGCAGGTGAAGGCTTGTGGAATTTGTGCTGCTCCTAATCATCCTACCGACATGTGCCCCACATTGCAAGATGACAAGCATGAACACGCCAATGCTGTAGGAGGATTCCCAGGACAACCACAAAGGAAATATGATCCCTACTCGAATACTTATAATCCTGGATGGAGGGATCATCCTAACTTCAGATATGGCAATAAACCACAAAACTTCCAACAATTCCAACCTAAGCCATCAAACCAAGTACCACAAGCTCCTTCCACTTCAGGTATGTCTCTTGAGGAAATTGTTAAATCACTTGCTGTTAATACAAAACAATTTCAGGATGAGACAAAGCGGAGCATCCATAACTTGGAAAATCAGGTAAGCTAACTTGCTTCTTCTATAAACAGGTTAGAAACTCAAGGTAAGTTACCTTCTCAAACTATTACAAATCCAAAGCAAAGCGCTAATGCAATTACCTTGAGAAGTGGAATGAAATTGCAGGGATCAAATGAGAAAGGACACCGAACTAATCTTGAGAAAGAGACTGCAACTCCAAGCCAGCAGAACAACCAGATCAAAGGATCCCTTGTTGAACCACCAAAAGTCATGACAACAGCACCTCCTTTCCCCTCTAAATTAGCGAAAACCAAGAATGAAGTTGAAGAAAAGGAGATTCTTGAAACGTTTCGCAAAGTTGAGGTAAATATTCCTTTACTGGATGCAATTAAGCAAGTACCTCGTTATGCTAAATTTCTCAAAGAATTGTGCACTAACAAAAGAAAGCTGAAAGGTAATGAAAAGATTAGTGTGGGTGAGAATGTTTCAGCTATTCTTCAGAAGAAGCTTCCTCCTAAATGTAAGGATCCAGGTATGTTTACTATTCCTTGCAAAATAGGTAATCTTGGAATCGCTAAAGCTATGTGTGATTTAGGAGCTTCAATCAATGTTATGCCTTTATCTATTTATCAAAGCTTGAATGTTGGTCCTTTGAAGGAAACAGGTGTTATTGTTCAACTTACTGATAGGTCCAATGTCTATCCTGAGGGAATCCTAGAAGATGTTTTAGTACAAGTTAATGGGTTGGTTTTCCCTGCAGATTTTTATGTGCTAGACATAGAGAATGATGATTCTCGTAATTCCTCAATGATATTATTAGGGAGACCATTTCTTAAGACATCTAAAACGAAAATTGATGTACATGACGGTAACCTCACTATGGAATTTGATGGTGAAGTGATTAAATTTAACATTTATGATGCCATGAAATATCCTAGTGATATCTCCCTGTTTTTGTTGTGGATGTTATTGACCCATTAACACAGGCTACATTTGATTTGATAGACGATGATGAGTTGAAAATTGTACTTAATAGGAGCCTTACTATTAATACATTGAAAACTCTTAAGGAGAAGCTTGTAATATCCTCTGATTTACAAGACATGATTTGGGAGTTGGAGTCATTAAAACCTACCAGGTATGATGTGTCCTACATTAATTTACCCCCTTCTGATACAATACTTCTTCCCTCTATTGTGCAGGCACCAAAGTTGGAACTAAAACCCTTACCCGAACATCTAAAGTACATCTTCTTAGGAGAAAATGAGACTCTTGCTGTGATAGTCTCTAACAAACTAAGTACTTTAGAAGAAGAAAAGTTGATTAGGGTGTTAAGAGAGTATAAAGAAGCCATTGGATGGTCCATAGCAGATATCAAAGGACTAAGCCCCTCCACATGCATGCACAAGATTTTAATGGAAGACAATTGCAAACCTTCAAGGGAAGTTTAGCGCCGTTTGAACCCGCCTATGATGGAGGTAGTTAAGAAAGAGATCTTGAAACTTCTTGATGCAGGTATGATCTATCCAATTTCCGATAGCAAATGGGTAAGTCCAATTCAAGTTGTTCCAAAGAAAACAGGCTTGACTGCGATTGAAAACTCTGATGGTGAGTTAATTCTTACTCGGGTTCAGAATGGTTGGAGGGTTTGTGTTGATTACAGGAAGTTAAATGCGTCAACTAGAAAAGATCACTTCCCTCTTCCTTTTCTTGATCAGATGCTTGAACGTTTGGCTGGCCATTCTCACTATTGTTGTCTTGATGGTTATTCAGGTTTTCATCAAATTCCAGTGGCACCGGAAGATCAAGAGAAGACTACTTTCACTTGTCCATTCGGTACTTTTGCGTATCGAAGGATGCCTTTTGGGCTCTGCAATGCCCCAGCCACATTCTAAAGGTGTATGGTTAATATATTTTCAGATTATGTGGAAAATATCATAGAGGTTTTCATGGATGACTTCACCGTCTATGGTAATTCTTTTGATCCATGTTCAACTAATCTTACAAAAGTGCTTCAAAGATGTATAGATAAGAACCTAGTGTTGAATTATGAAAAATGTCACTTTATGGTTGAACAGAGTCTCATTTTAGGTCATATTGTATCATCTAAGGGGCTTGAAGTCGATAAAGCTAAGATAGAAGTGATTAAATCTTTACCTTACCCCGTAAGTGTACGGGAAATTCGCTATTTTCTTGGGAGTGCAGGATTCTATCGACGCTTCATCAAGGATTTTTCCAAAATTACTCAACCCCTATGTCGATTGCTGCAAAAAGAAGTGACATTTGAGTTCGATGAAGCCTGTAAGCACGTTTTTGACACATTGAGCAATAAGTTGACTTCTGCTCCAATCATTGAACCACCTGACTGGAACCTTTCCTTTGAAATTATGTGTGATGCAAGCAATTATGCAGTTGGAGCCGTTCTTGGCCAAAGAGTTGGAAGAGCTTCTCATGTCATTTATTACGCTTCCAGAACATTAGATAATGCTCAATGCAACTATTCCACAACGGAAAAAGAACTCTTGGCTGTTGTTTTTACATTAGAAAAATTCAGATCATATTTACTTAGTACTAAGGTAATTGTTTACTCTGATCATGCAGCTCTCAAATACCTGCTCGCGAAGAAGGAGGCAAAACCAAGACTTATTCGATGGATACTCTTATTACAAGAGTTTGATCTGGAAATACACGATAGGAAAGGCTCTGAAAACTTAGTTGCCGACCACCTCAGTAGAATACCTATCAATGAAGAGTCAACACCAATACAAGATGATTTCCCATATGAGTATCTCTTTTCTATTCAAAAGACAATTCTGTAGTATGCCGGTATTGTCAACTATTTGGTTACTAAGACACTACCAAGTGATTTGTCTAGAGCTCAAAAAGATAAATTAAAAGTGATGCTAAGTACTATGTATGGGATGATCCATATTTGTGGAAACATTGTGCTGATCAAATCATTAGAAGGTGTATTTCTCAAGACGATATTCCTTCTGTCTTGCAATTTTGTCACTCATATGCATGTGGTGGACATTTTGGCCCTAAGAGGACAACTCAAAAGGTATTAGGATGCGGTTTGTTTTGGCCTACATTGTTTCGTGATTCTTTTATGTTTTGTAAGTCTTGTGAAAGATGTCAAAAAATTGGCAACTTAAGACGTAGAGACCAAATGCCACTTATCCCTATTCTTGCATGTGAAATATTTGATTTATGGGGTATTGACTTTATGGGCCCTTTTCCTCCTTCTTTCGGTAATGTTTACATCCTTCTTGCTGTGGATTATGTTTCAAAATGGGTGGAAGCCAAAGCAACCTGAACTAATGATGCCAAAGTTGTTGTGGATTTTGTTAAATCTCATATTTTTGCTAGGTTCGGGACACCAAAGGCTCTTATCAGTGATCGTGGTACACACTTTTGTAATAGAGTAGTGGAAACTCTACTAAAAAAATACAGGTGTCACTCATCGCACTTCCACCACATACCACACTCAAACCAATGGATTGGCAGAGGTTTCAAATCAAGAAATCAAGTCTATTCTGGAAAAAAACCGTCAATCCAAGCAGGAAGGATTGGAGCACAAGACTTGAAGATGCATTATGGGCCTACCGGACAGCTTACAAGACCCCTATAGGTATGTCTCCTTACCGATTGATATTTGGCAAACCGTGTGACCTCCCTGTGGAGCTGGAACATAGGGCGTACTGGGCTGTAAAACAATGTAACATGCGAATGGATGAGGTTGGTGAGCATAGAAAACTTCAATTACAAGAACTTGAGAAAATTCGAAGAGAAGCTTATAAGAGTACTAAAATCTACAAGGAAAAAACAAAGAATTTTCATGATCAAATGATTTCCCGATAGAATTTTTCTGTAGGTCAAAAAGTACTACTTTATCATTCTTGATTGAAGTTGTTCTCTGGAAAACTACAATCACGTTGGATTGGTCCTTTTGTTATCACTAACATATTTTCACATAGTGCAGTTGAGATCGCAAGTCTTGAAACCGGTAAGAACTTCAAAGTCAATGGTCATCACTTGAAACCTTTTTATGAAGGATTTCAGGTATGTAATATTGAAGAAACCAATTTAACTCACCCCGAGTATTGCAATTAATTACAGGAACGTCTAGCCAAAGACATTAAAGAAAGGCACTTCATGGGAGGCAACCCATCTCAAAAAAAAAAAATTAATTTAGTTTAGTTTTGTTTCAGTTTTGTTTTGATTCTTTCTTATGGATTAGCTGCAGCAAGGATACATATCATCAGATGACACTCTCTAGTGCTTAAGGGGAGAACTCCAAATACCAGGGAAGTACTAGTATTTCCTTTCTCTTATTCTCTAATGTTCCTTGTGTTAATTCCTCTTTAATTGTGCTGAATTAGGAACAGTGAGGACATTATTCAAGCTAAGTGTGGGGGAGAGGATAATAAAATATAGAGAATAGAGAACTGACTTATACTCTGAATGTTTGTCCTTAAGCAATTTTAAGCCAAATTTTTTTAAAATTATTATGAAATCTGGAGATTGTACTAAATGTTATAATAAGCATCTACAAAATGTGAAATTGACTTGTTCAAATGCTTTACTCACCTACTATTGTGATTAGAATACTTGGTTAAAATTAAGTAGTGAAATCTTTAAGAAACAAATTTACATTGTATTTAGCTTTAGAATTGGAAGTCTAAGAGTAAGTCGAGTCCCTAAGTGAAAAATAAACAAGTTTACTTTTAGGATATATTAGCAACTGTATACTCTTTGAAGTTGTACTAAAAAATAATAATAATAATAATCAAGCATAGCCATTACTCCAATGATTCAACTAATTGAGTTAAGAGTATTCAAACTTGAATGTTAGAGTGAGGAAGAGTCCGTAAGGGTATCTCAAAACCTGGTCACTTGAGTGACAAGCTCGGGATGTGCCGACTCAATGAACTCACTATAACGATAAGGGCGAAAAAGGAAAAAGTTCATGAAAAGAAGCGGGCAAAAAACCCGTCAAAAATAGATGCTTGATTAAATCAAACGAACAATGAATGGAAACATTCATTGAATTAAACAAGACTTATAATAGAAAGGGAGACAATCTATGGAAAGAGTTGATACTATATGCTTTTACTTTATGTTGCAAGGATTATATACTTGATAATATCCAATGAAGTTTAATTGGGTGTTTTTCCTTAGTGGATTAAGTATTTACTTTTGGAATAAAAATTCTTTTGCTAAACATGAGGATTAAAGTTTGTTTTGCTTAGATTAGCTATTTGAATTTTTTCCATGGTAATTTGATTACATTAAACCAGTTTGGTTGAAGTAGTAGACATTAAAATTACAAGTCATGAATTACAAATGAACAGATGCTTGGAATGATGAAAAGAAATTTTTGTATAATCTATGACGGATTTCTCAATTGATTTGATTCATTTTCTTGAGGACAAGCAAGAGTTTAAGTGTGGGGGAATTTGATAGAGCCATTTTATACTCAATCTTTATAGTATGAAGTGTGTTAATTTATTATAGATTTTATAGAAATCATAAAGAAATGGTACTTAATTCTATTATGGTGATAAATCAGGTTAAATGGAGTCAAGGGTGCTAATTCAAGTAAATTAGAGAAGTCATCTACAACTCAGATCAAAGACAAGGATTTACACCGCTGGAGGAATCTACATGGGCATGTAGTTGAAGTACACGGTTGTGTACTTAGTTTTGAAGCCACAGGAAAATACACAGTTGAAGTACACGACCGTGTATCTGTCTTGAAGAATCCATGGGAAAATACACGGTTGAAGTACACAGCCGTGTATCTGTCTAGAAGGAGGCACGGTTTGAGATACGGCCATGGTTAAAACCGTGCTACACACTGCATGAGAAGGAGAGAGACAAGGCTTGTGACACGGCCGTGGTGGAAGCCGTGGTGGAAGCTTGATGAAGTCGTGCCATATACTAAATAAGGAAGAGAAATTGTGGAACTTCAACAGAGGATGACACGGCTTGGGATCTAGCCGTGGTTGAAGCCGTGGTACACACTGATCACGGATGAAGACTTGTAGATTACCCATAGAGGAAGGCATGGCTTGACCCACGGCCGTGTGGTAGGGCGTGCCAGGCAGACGATTATTCACTTCTCGAGATTTACATAAAAAAGGAAAGATATTTTCGTATCTTGCTAGCTAAAGATCCTCTGCCATCCCTTTAACAATATAAATAGAACTAACCCTAGAGGGGTAGGGATCTTGGATCATCTTGGAGACAAGAAGAAAGGAGGAGGCAGAGCAAGCAACCGGGAATAGAGGCTTGTTATGTTTTTAATTTTCGTTTTTATGATGAACATGTGTAGCTAAGAACTTTTTCTAGCCAAAGGGTCATAAAAGTTTGATTCTCCACGAATTGTGAGATCTAATTGATTTGTATTTAATCTATTCTTTTTTTTTTAGATATTCATATATCTTCTGAACGTCTTGTCATTATTATCTTTGTTGATTGGTATGAATTAGAGCTCTTCTACTCAATTAGCAAGTTAATATATTGTCAACTAGCACGTCAAATCTGTAATTGTTTGATTGTTCTAGACTCAGTGACACAATAACATGTTTGGTTATAAAATAGATGATCGAATTCATGTTATGGAGATGTATGATCATGTTTAAATAGGTTATCTTATAATCTACTGGCATGAATTGGTAGTCTCTCTAGTTTTTAATGCTATTGATAGATTAAATCCTAAGAGCTTGTCTAGGGTTGTCTAATCGATAAGAGAAGTAATTAAAGAGCTTGTTTTGATTATCGAAGAAGTAAAGAGAGATAGGTTATTAGAGCTTGTTAATAACCATAACCAGTTTATCTAGAAATAAGGATAGAAGACATTTGCATCGATGATCAATTCCTAAAATTAAACTATCTTGATTCCTTTGGCTAGGCTTTTATCAATATTCGATTTTATTATCTTGTTTCAATATTATTTTGATTCACAAACAAAACCCCCCATTTTTCTTTTCCTCTTTATTCGCTTTGAATAGAAATATATTTAACCAATCCCTATGGATACAACCCTACTCACTACTATACGCAAATCATATCATTGTCTAGGAGTAGGTTTTTATTTTTGTTGGATTCGACACCCATCACCTATTAATGTGTTGCACAGGATTTTGACTATATCTACATATGCCAGGGATAAACAAAGGGAGAACATATTCTACGTATCTTGCAGGATTCGAGGTAACCTCCGTGTACTAATTATTGATAGTGGTAGTTGCACTAATGTCATATCTACTGCATTAGTAGACAAATTACAACCAACCACTAGCCCACGTCTTAGCCCTTACCATTTGCATTGGTTAGACAATCGAGATAATATGCATGTTATGCAAAGGGCAAAGGTGCCAGTCAGTATAGGAAATAAATACCATGATGAGATTATCTGTGATATGATTCCTATGTACGCCTTTCATTTATTGTTGGGTAAACCTTAGATGTTTGATAGAAAGGTGTTACATGATAGATTTAGAAACGCTTATATATTTAGAAAGGGTGGGTCATAGATAGTATTGATGCCTATGTCTCCATCTGAGGTGCGCTCTTTCCATGAACAAATTAGGACTACTTTTGATTCTTCTAACAGTCAAGCAAATAGGCCAATAAAGGCATCTGGTTTTATTCCAAGAGATGACCCCTTAGATTTGGGGGCAAATCTTTCAGAGACTCGAGGAGATGATGGGAATCTACCCTGCAGTCTCAGCAATAGGGGAACTTGATTTGGATGTATGATCTAAGACATCTACATATGTTCATTTTCTTTACCTAATAATGTTTGATTTTTTATTTTTATTTTTTTGCACTATAGCAAGTACGTTGATCAATCTTTATGAGATAGCCAAATAACATGCATTGATGATCAAATTGGGGACATCCTTGGACTCACGTCCAACAGTCCACAATGTACTCAATTGACATGAAGAACCGGCCACTTGAAGACCATCTTTTGTACTTGTATTTTCATTATTGAACCGGCCATTTTTACTCATTTTTAGGACTTATGATTTGTTTGTAATTTGTTGTTAAAACCCGCCACTTAGTGGCATATGTGTAATTTTTTGACATTTTAACCCTAATTGGAGCAAGTATAAATATTTGCTAACTAAGGTTTATAGAGGACTTTTTGACATTTTGATAAAACGAAACACTTTGTCGTAAGGGAGTCCTTACATGCAAATCACTTCTCTTATCAATTTCGTGTGTGGAATTGTGGCGAGATTAGCTTAAGAATTTTGTAAGTAAAATCAATTTTCTTAATTTGATTCAAATTATTACTAGTGTGTCATATCTAGGGAGTGATTGGATTTGTTCTTATTGTGTTCATATTTCATACCAATTAGGGTTCCATATCCAATCTAAGGTTCATGCCATTTTAGTTGGAAATTGGTCTCTATTGTGTTGTTCATTTGATTTGTTTTAGAAGTACAATTGATTTTCATTGTAAATTATGTGAATATCATTTGAAATTTAGGGTTTAAGAACTTGTTGGTGTCACACATTTTGTAGACTTGTTTGATTGATTCTTCAATTGACATTATATAATTGCAATCCATCAATTGAAGCACATCAATGAGGCACTTGAAGAACCGATTACTCCACGTGAAATGGAAGTGAAGATGGCCAGTTTTGTCAAGTGAAATGCAAGTGAAATAAAGGCTGGTTCCTCTTGTCTTTGTAGGTTCAAGTATAGCTTACACACTTGAGATTAGTGTGTTGGTTCGCCATCCTATAAAACCGATAAGTGTACCTGCTGAAATGCAAAACAATTATATAA
>JBBMOL010000599.1:87218-131990 GCA_037954665.1 Laguncularia racemosa
GGAAAATTTTCGGCACCTTCGACACTTTCAGAACTCGATTTGGATGATGATCCAAATCGCTCATATTTTACTTTAAGTCTTTTATTCTAATAAATATTTGAGAATAATCTTGTAGGTACAATGATAATTCTCCATGGGATGCCAATATGTCCTACAACAGTTGATGGATACAGAACGTTTTCAAGGTGACAATCAAAGATCCGCTGTGATTGTTTTCCATTCCGAGGCATTAGTTCATGAAGACTTATGTTATTTTGTACTTTGTAATTGTTTTATGAACTATTTTTGGTTGTATTTGGTTTTGGGACACTTTCATTTTCCTTGTAATTTTCATTTAGGACTAGCTACCTTAAAAGTGGCAAACTTGTAATTTTGACCACTTTCTAACCCTAAGAGTAGCAAGTATAAATACTTGCTTAGAAGAGGGTTTGAGGAGGCCATTTTTGCAGATTATACACTTCACTTTAACGTGAGAGGGCTTAGAGTTTCCTAATTCCAAAAATCTCTTATCAATTTCAACCCAAGAATTGGAATTGTGGTGAGTGCGACGAAGGAGAATTGTGAGTCATATCGATTCATCTTTGTTGTTGTTCATTTCTTCTCTAGTGAGTCATATCTAAGGTAGATTTGAATCTTTCTTGGACTTATTGGTGATTGTAATTCGTGGATAATCATCTTGTAAGGTTGATTGTTCATTTGAGATTGAATGCTCTTTAGTGATCGGCGTGAATTGGAATTATTGAAAGGATTTGAGATCACGGTTTTTGTGCTTTTCTTTTTCATCCATTTTACGTGTAATTCACTTGTTCTTATTGATGATTAGTGAAATCGATCATTAGTGGAAGTTAATTGAATCTTTGAACCATTGGATTTCATCAAAGTTCCATTAGGGTCACGTAATTTCCTAGTTGAATGAACCGGTTTGTATGAGACTTGAGAATTGTTTTTCTTGAGTCATTTGATTGTTCTTGAACTTGGTTTTGAGCGCATCATCTTTTGGTATCAAAGCACAAGTTGAGAGAAGGGATAAATTGTTGGTTGATTTCGTGATTATCATCTTCGATTAGGGTTATCCAATTTTGAACCGCAATTGTGCTATTGTAGCCTTGAGTTGCGAAAATTACATTGATTAGAATTTTGATTTGCTGCTTGTTGGAGTTGGATTGGGAAGATTGTTGTATCTTCTTGTGATTAATTATTTCGTGGAAGGAAAGAAGTATAGAAGTGTTGTTAAATTCAATAATTTTTTTGAACTTGAAAACTTACCATTCTCTTGCCGTGACTAGCTTATGGCGTGAGGGAGGTTGTGAAGTTTGTTGTTGTGATTCCATTGTGTAATTCTGAATTGGGGAAGTGAATTTTATAGATTTGCATTGAGTTGAGTAGTAAGGAATCTATTTGAATTTAAACACATTCCATTAAGTTGTGGGAGTTAATGAGTGTTATTTGAATTTGAAATTCATTTCTTACCAATTAAGGAAGGCTTGCAATTAGTGAGGAGGTTGAAATTCAAATTGGAGTTGCTGCCTATTGTTAATTTAGGATTACATTTTTGGAAAGTGGTATATTTGTTGTGTTGATATCCTTGCCGTGGAAGTGGAAGTATTTGTTTTTGTTGCCATTTCTTATTGTTGCCGTCGAAGTGGAGTGTAGTATTTGTGTTGTTGCCGTGGGAGTTTCTTGTGAAGGAGTGACTTTTGGAAATTAAAAAAAAAAAAAATTTGTAGCACCATGAAGTGTTGTGTGCATGTAGTGGTGTGAGTGGCAGTGTGAATTTGTGGAGTTATGTGGAGTAAGGTTCTGCACATTAAGATCAAGTGTGAGTGTGAACCGTGGCTAATTATGGAAGTTAAGTAGTGAAGTTTGAAATTCAAATATAAACATTTAAGTGTGAAAGTTATTGAGTATTATTACTTAAACATTTGCATAGTTGAATTCAATATCTTAACTACTTAGAAGTATTTATTTGTGCTTCAATTATTCTACTATACTTAAAGTGATAAGAAGTATTTGTTGCATTGGTGACTTGTTACACCGTGGGTGTACAAGTGTGTGTGTTGTTATCCAAACTTGTTATTGTGACGTGGTGAAGTGAAGGGAGTGTGCTACAATTATTTGAGATTACATTTGTACTTCAAGTAAATCACATCCACAAACATGTCAAATGATAGTGTGAATGGGGGCATTGGTAATGAGGCCAATAGCCAAGCGGGTGGCAGACCGGGTCGTCGAAATACAAGTGGAGGAACTTTAGATGGCAACTTCAGGACCTTACCACAATTGTTGCTACATTAGCAACAAAGATTGATAGGATGACATTACTACCACCACCTGTGGTAAACCTTCAGGCACCACCTAGAGTAGCTCCTCAGAATGTCCAAAAAGAAGAGGCAGTTAGAGGAAATTTGAGGAGAACAGTAGAAGGAGATTATCATGCTCTTAGGGAAGACAGAGATGATAATTTTGGGGTTAATCCATATTCAGATAGGGAATTTAGACCACCTCGAGGATTAAAGTATGTGAAGCTAAAAATGCCTTCATTTGATGGTAGGGGTTCCGCCGATGATTACCTAGACTGGGAAGACCAAGTTGAGAGTCTTTTCGAGTGTTATGAGATTGATGGTGACTCCATGGTACATCTTGCAGCTGTAGAGTTCACAGGGTATGCCACTTTGTGGTGGAAAAATATGGTTATCTGTAGGCGAAGGGATGGAGAGACTGAAATACACACTTGGAGAGACATGGAATGAGTTTTGAGGAACAGGTTTATACCAAAACACTACAAGCATGAGTTATTTATGCGTCTCCAGACACTAAGACAGGGGGGTAAAACAGTGGATGACTATGTACAGGAGTTTGAGACACTAGTGATCAGATGTGGATCGGTTGAACCTCCTAAACAAACCTTAGCACGTTTTGTATCTCGGTTGAAGTCTGAGATAGCTTGTGTAGCTGAGCTTCAGAGATATAGTACACTTGATGAGGCTATACAGTTAGCCTTGAAAGTGGAAAGACAAAGGCAGTCCTATTCATTCCAGGTTACTAGGAGTAGGCCCAGCACTAATTCAAAGCCTATGGGGGTTGTTGGTCAGTTGGATGGGTCAAAGGGAGCAGGTGAGCATTTTAGGGTTATAGACGAACTTATCCCTACTACAGAAAAGGAGAAAATGTTTCTGGGAAAGGCAAAGAGGTAGTTGGATATGATTTGGGGCAGATGGTATAAGGGTTAACCCGTGGGAAGATGCACTAGATTAAATGTCTCAAATGCATGGGATTTGGACATATAGCTACGCAGTGTCCCAATAAAAGGGTGATGATCGTCATGGAGGGTAATGAGGAAGAGACTATCGAGCCTACAGATTTATCCTTAGCCTTACATGAGTATTATGATGATGAACATGCTGAAACACTTAGTGATAAAAAGGGAGGAAAATACTCACCCATTAATGTGTTACACCAGGATATAACTATTTCTCCATATACCAGGGACGTACAGAGGGAGAATCTATTCCACACACCTTGTCAGATTTGAGGTAACCTATGTATCCTTTTCATTGATAGTGGTAGTTGTACTAATGTCATATCTACTGCATTGGTAGAGAACTTACAATTAACCACTAGCTCTCATCCTAAATCATATAAAGTGCATTGGTTGGACAACCGAGGTAGTTTGCATGTTACATAGTGAGCAATGGTACCAATCAGTATAGTGATGAGATTATCTGTGATGTGCTTCTTATGTATGCCTTTCATTTACTACTGGGTCGACCAAGGCTATTTGATAGAAAGGTGTTACATGATGGGTTCAGAAACACTTACATGTTTCAGAAGGATGGCATTCGGATTTTATTGACTCCTTTATCTCTGTCCAAGGTTCATTCTTTCCAGAAATTAGTCAGAAGCATATATAGTTCTTCCAAATTTTCAGCCAACAAGCCATTCCAAACATCGAGTTTCAGTCCAAGAAAAGACCCTCTAGATTTGAGGGCAAATCTTTCACAAGCCCGAGGAGATGATGGGAAAATTTTCGGCACCTTCGACACTTTCAGAACTCAATTTGGATGATGGTCCAAATCACTCATATTTTACTTTATGTCTTTTATTCTAATAAATATTTGAGAATAATCTTACAGGTACAATGATAATTCTCCTTGGGATGCCAATATGTCCTACAACAGTTAATGGACACAGAACGTTTTCAGGGTGACAATCAAAGACCCGCTGCAATTGTTTTCCATTCCGAGGCATTGGTTCATGAAGACTTATGTTATTTTGTACTTTGTAATTGTTTTATGAACTATTTTTTGTTGTATTTAGCTTTGGGACACTTTCATTTTCCTTGTAATTTTAATTTAGGACTAGCCACCTTAAAAGTGGCAAACTTGTAATTTTGACTACTTTCTAACCCTAGGAGTAGCAAGTATAAATACTTGCTTAGAAGAGGGTTTGAGGAGGCCATTTTTGTAGATTATACACTTCACTTTAACGTGAAAGGGCTTAGGGTTTCCTAATTCCAAAAATCTCTTATCGATTTCAACCCAAAAATTGGAATTGTGGCGAGTGTGATAAAGGAGAATTGTGAGTCATATCGATTCATCTTTGTTGTTGTTCATTTCTTCTCTAGTGAGTCATATCTAGGGTAGATTTGAATCTTTCTTGGACTTATTGGTGATTGTAATTCGTGGATAATCATCTTGTAAGTTTGATTGTTCATTTGAGATTGAATGCTCTTTAGTGATTGGCATAAATTGGAATTGTTAGAAGGATTTGAGATCACGGTTTTTGTGCTTTTCTTTTTCATCCATTTAATGTGTAATTCACTTATTCTTATTGTTGATTAGTGAAATTGATCATTAGTGGAAGTTAATTGAATCTTTGAACCATTGGATTTCATTAAAGTGCCATTAGGGTCATGCAATTTCCCAGTTGATTGAACCGGTTTGTATGAGACTTGTGAATTGTTTTTCTTGAGTCATTTGATTGTGCTTGAACTTAGTTGTGAGCACATCACAGCTCAACAACACACGCTATTTCATATTTTAGGCCTGAGACGAAGCGTGCTACGGTTTGTTTTGGAGGTTCGATGGACCCACATTTAATCATGAGGGTTTCAAATTCCTATACATAATCATCTACTGTCTTGCCTCGCTGCCTCAAAGTCTACAGTCGCATAAACAGTTCCTATTTGTAGTGCTCAAGAATAAATCTTTTTCTCAACATCCTTTTCATATCCCTCAATGTCTAAATCTCAGCCTCTCCATCCCTACGCCTACTGATAATCAAATTCTTCCACCATAGTACAACATATCTTGTAAACTCAACAGCAGCCAATTGGACTCTAGTATTATCATTGATCTCATAACATTCAAAGAGACCCTTAACCTTATCCTCCCAATCCAAATAATCATTAGCTGATCCCTTGCCATCATAAGAAGGCATCCGAAGTTTCACATACTCCAATCCCCGAGGTGGCTTGAAATCCCTATTTTGATATGGATTAGCTTCAAAGTTATCATCCCTTTGTTCCTTGTATGGATGATGATCCTCATCTATCCTTCTACTCAGATTTCCATCTCCCATTACTTTGTCTCTCTGAGGATTTTGTGGAGCTACCCAAGGTGGTGCTTGAAGGTTCACCACTGGTGGTTGTGGTAATGTCATCCTATCAATCCTAGTTGCTAAAGTAGCAACTATGGTAGAAAGATCCTAGAGTTGTTCTTCTAAAGTCTTACTACCTGCAATATTATGGCCCTGACCTCCACCAACCCGACTATTGGCTTTATTGCCAATTCTCCCATTCACACTTTCATTGGACATGTTATGAGTTAAGAAGTAATCCCACAAATTTCAGCACACTCCTTCAACAACACTAACCTACACATTTAATAACCACAATAATGCAATAGCTCACGTTTCAAAAAGAATTTTAGGTACAAGGAAAATGATTTAGTACTCAAGTAAAATTCAATAAATGAAGTACACACACAACTACTTTCAAGTAGTTAGAATTAAATTTAACTACAAGTACTTAAGTAACTAGTCAATTACTTTTATACTTTAATGACTTGTTTGAATTTCAAATTTCACTACTCAAAACCTTCCTTTCTTGTTAAGGTTTCACACTATAATAAATCACAAATTGCAACACCTTAACACAAGTACAAATGCACAACTCCACTGTCACAAACTCTCTTGCTCACGGTTTCACCACCAATCACGCCACTAGTAATAATTCTCAATTCAACATACACAAAACTACACCAAAAATACACACACACCGTTCACTAAATTTGCAAAAACATAACTCCACATACACACCTCTTAAGCCATGGTGTAACAACCTCCCCAAATTTAACAAGACCAACCTACACGTTTAATAACCACAATAATGCAATAGCTCACATTCCAAAAAGAATTTTAGGTTCAAGGAAAATGATTTAGTACTCAAGTAAAATTCAATAAATGAAGTACACACACAACTACTTTCAAGTAGTTAGAATTAAATTCAACTACAAGTGCTTAAGTAACTAGTCAATTACTTTCACATTAATGACTTATTTGAATTTCAAATTTCACTACTCAAAACCTTCCTTTCTTGTTAAGGTTTCACACTATAATAAATCACAAATTGCAACACCTTTGATGGGTGTCGAATCCAACAAAAATAAAACATACTCCTAGACAATTATATGATTTGCATATAGTGGTGAGTAGGGTCGAATCCACAGGGATTGGTTAAAGATATTTCTATTCAAAGGGCATAAAGATGAAAAGAAAACGAGGGGGGGTTTTGTTTATGAATCAAAATAAAGTCGAAACAAAACAATAGAATCGTATATTGATAAAAGTCTAGCCAAAGGAATCAAGATAGTTTAATTCAAGGAATTGATCATTGATGCAAATGTTTTCTATTCTTATTCCTAGATAAACTGGTTATGGTTATTAACAAGCTCTAACAACCTATCTCTCCGTACTTCCTCGATAACCAAGAGAAGCTCTTTGATTATTTCTCTTATCAATTACATAACCCCAGACAAGCGCTTAGGATTTAATCTACCAATAGCATTAAAAACTAGAGAGACCACCAATTCATGCCAGTAGATTATAAGATAACCTATTTAAACATGATCACACACCTCCATAACATGAATTCGATCATCTATTTTATAATCAAACATGTTATTGTGTCACTAAGACTAGAACAATCAAACAATTACGGATTTGACGTGCTAGTTGACAATATATTAACTTGCTAATTGAGTAGAAGAGCTCTATTCGTACAAATCAACAAAGATAATAATGACAAAACGATCAGAAGATATATGAATATCCGAAAACAATGAATAGATTAAATACAAGTCAATTAGACCTCACAATTCGTGGAGAATTAAACATCTATGACCCTTTGGCTAGAAAAGTAGCTTAGCTACTCATGTTCATCAATAAAACGAAAATAAAAAGTAGAGACATGATGAACCCGGTTGCCTGCTCTGCCTCCAAGATGGTCCAAGGTTCTTCAAGATCCAAAGATTCTAGATTAAAGATTCAAAAGTTGCCCTCACCCTCTAGGGTTGGTTCTATTTATATTATTAGAGGGATGGCATGTTATCTTTTGCTAGCAAGATACGGAAATATCTTTCCTTTTCCAAGTAGATTTCGAGAAGTGAATCTTCGTCTGCCTGGCACGCCCTACCACACGGCCGTGGGTCAAGCCGTACCTTCCTCTGTGCATAATTCACGTATCATCTTCTGTGTCCAGTGTGTACCACGGCTCCACCCACGGCTAGATTTTCAACCGTGCCTTCTTCTGTGCATGATCTACAAGTCTTCATCCTTGTCCAGTGTGTACCACGGTCTACACCACGGCTAGATCCTAGGCCGTGCCATCCTCTGTCAAAGTTCCACAATTTCTTCTCCTTGGCACGTCTAGCTTCTACCACGGCTCCAAGCACGGTTTCTCCCACGGCTGCCACCACGGCCGTGCCCTAAGCCGTGTCTCTCTTTCTCCTGCAGTGTGTAGCACGATTTACCACATGGCCAAATCTCAAACCGTGCCTCCTTCTAGACAGATACTTGCTCATGTGCTTTCCTCCAGTGGTGTAACTCCTTGTCTTGATCCAAGTTGTAGATGACTTCTTTAATTTACTTGAATTAGCATCCTTGACTCCATTTAACGTGATTTATCACCATAATAGAATTAAGTATCATTTCTTTATGATTTCTATAAAATCAATAATAATTTAACACAATTTATACTATAAAGATTGAGTATAAAATGGCTCTATCAACCTTAACACAAGTACAAATGCATAACTCCACTGTCACAAACTCTCTTGCTCATGGTTCTACCACCAATCACGCCACTAGTAATAATTCTCAATTGAACATACACAAAACTACACCAAAAATACACACACACACCCTTCACTACTTTTGCAAAAACACAACTCCAGATACACAGCTCTTAAGCCACAGTGCAATAACCTCCCCAAATACAATACAATGTCACATCACTTTACAACACCTCAAGTGCAACATATTCACATCACCACTTACACAATACTCACATCACATGCAACACAAACTTCATCAATTCACTACTCCTCTTCAAGGAAAATTCATGGACAACACGTTGCAAATTCTTCACATCAAATACAATTCCAAACCGCAACTTACACAAAGGCAGCAATTTAAATTTGAAAATCAAACCACTTCACTAATTGCAACCCTTCCACATTTGGTAAGAAGTAATTTTCAAATTCAAACAAACACACATTAACTCCTTCACTCTTAATGCTTGTTTTGAAATCAAATAACTTCCCCTTTCCCACACTAATCAAATCTTGAAATTGCAAATTGCTCTCCCCAATTCCGAATTCACAAATGTCACACATAACACCCCAACACACGACAAGGATTTCAAGGTAACACTTTCCTAGCCTTCAAGTTTCACTTCCCACAAAAGATGATAATGATGATTTCCCTTAAACTAATCACAGTCAACTGATCACTCATGAAATGTATATGTGAAACCGCTAGCAAGTATACTAGGTCGCAATCAAGTAATATATGATAAGTAGAGTATCGTTCCCTTGAGGACTAAAAAGATTACCAAACCTATAATAACTTATAGTAATATTTAGGTAATTCAAATAGGAATCTTTTATATATTTAACTAAAGAGATTAAATTAAGTTTTATGCTAATGAGAATTATAAGATTCTTATAAATACTTCCAAGTGAACAGTAGGAATTTAGAATTCACCCTAGTCATGCTAATCAAACTACCGTTAAGTTATTGAAATCAACTTATATGTGGTTATTCACGTGAATTCAACATTTTAAACCTCAAATCAATTAGTCCACTTTCGTATCTCTAATTAACAGAGGATTCTAATATACTCTCATACATTTTTCAACGCTATGATCGCCTTATGCCCTAATACAATTATCCCTAATCTCTCAGTGAATAATTAATTAGAACATAGCTTTAATCTCTATATAAACCCTAATTAAACCAATTAACGCCGCTTTCGCATTGACTCATTAGTCTAAATAAGAATTCCTAACAAATCCTATCTCCACTTTCGTATTGATTGGATTTCTAACAATCTAATCTTATCACAATTAAATTGAAATTATAGGAATTCACAACATGAATACTCCCCATATATGTCAATCTCATAACCAAACTACACTGATCATTTTAGCAAACTAGGGCTTCATCCATTATTCCCACAAAGGAAATTAGCCAGCCATACAATAGATAACAACAAGATAAAATTCAACGAAAAATGTTAAAGAATCCATTAAAGACATAAAAACCAATTCACAGAAATGCAAAATATGATTAGGATAAGAAGTCACCAATATGTAGCAAATCTGGAAATAAGATCCTAAAACAACTCTTCAAAGATTTCTGACTTGATCTCAATTGATGGAAGTACAATTGAATTCAATCTTCAATTCCCTTGTAAAAAGCTAAAGTTTCTCGCAACAAAGTTCTCAAATCTGCCAAATTATTCAAAGTCTCTTCTCCTCTCCCCGGTCATTCTTTTCTTTCTTTCTTTTCTTTCTCACCCCTCCTTTTATGCTCCGCAGAAACGTACAAATTGCACAAGAATATGAAAAGTCAGTAGTCCACCACATAAGGCACGCCCATGTGTAGTGTGGTTGTTACTGCCACCACATAAACCACAACCGTGGGATAACTCCATAAGCTTCTCGGCATTTTTTTCTTTCCTTCTTCTTTTAGGCACGACCGTGTGTAATGTGGTTGTTACTGCCACCACATAAACCACAGCCGTGGGATAACTCCATAAGCTTCTCGACGTTTTCTTCTTTCCTTCTTCTTTTAAGCACAACCGTGTCTCACCCCTTGCTTGTGATTTCTTCATGTTTTGCATCATGTACATCTTCAAGTCCATTAATCCCTAAGATATTAACATAAATGCAATTTAAGTATCTTTTTATTGGAAATTTCTAATAATTGACAATAATATATATACCAATCGCAAGATACAACATGATAAAATATGCCTTTCTCAACTCCCCCATACTTGAACTTCTGCTTGTCCTCAAGCAATTAATAATCTGTCAAATGAAAATACAAAATTTTCTTTCCTCATAATTGATTTGAAAAGATGGTGCCTACCACTCTAACTAAACTGACAACATGTAACTGGTATACTTAGAAAAAAAATTAAGTAGTTAATCTGGAAAGACTAACTTTTATTCCTAATGTTTAACCACCGAATTCTTATTTCAAAAGATAAATTCTCAGTCCAATAAAGCAAAACACTCATTTAAACTTCAAAAGCAACTAGCAAGTATAAAATCTCTTTAATTACTTATCTGAATAAGATAACACAAAGTTAAAGCATATGGTATCCACTCTTCCCCTAGATTTTTTCCTTTTTATAATAGTCTTATTTCATTCTTTATTCTATATATATATTTATTTATTTATTTACTTTTTTTTTTCATTTGCTCAGATTGACAGTGAGTCTGACTTCACTCTTCTGAGGGACTAAAGCCTGCCCATATCAACTGGCTTTTATTAATATATTAAAATTTTGCCTTTCCGCCCTTCACGTTATTGTAAGTTCATTGAGTCGGCACATCCCGGGCTCATCACCCAAGTGACCAGGTTTTAAAGGGACCCCTACAAACTCTTCCTCACACTAATATTTAAGTTAAGATACTCTTAACTCACTTACCTGAGTCATTGGAGTAAAGGCTCTAAATATTTTATTTTATTTATTTAATTTTTTATTTATATTAGTTAGGACTATTTTTATAAGGAATCACCAAGTAAAAAGTTTCCTCTACCTCTTCTTCTAAGAGTTAAAATATTCTCAAAGCACTTCAAAAGACAAAATACAAGCTTAATTCACTTAGAAGTAAACTTGCTTGTTTTGCACTAAAGGACTCGACCTACTTCAGAACTTTAAATTCAAGAGTCTAAACAAAAGGTCAAATTTTTCCTTAAAGATTCCACTACTAAATTTAAACTAAGTAAACCAATTACAACAGCTAATGAGTAAGGCACCAAATCAAATCAATTAGATGAAAGAAAATTTATACCACATTTCCAGATCATATTAGACTTTTCCAATACAACAGTTCAAGATAATGGTGAAGTATAATTGTCCAAAATATTCATTCCACACAAATTAATGTCAACAGACATCAAAATTATCATAAATAATGGCCTATTTTATTTTTCCTTCCCCCACACATAATTCAGACAATGTCCCTATTATCTTTCCTAATTGCAAAAGAAAATTGATTAAACCATAAAAGTACTTTGGGAATAACAAAACTTCCCTGAGATGAAAGTGTAGCAAAGTCTCTGGAATATTTCATCATGAAAGGGCCATTGCTTTTCCATATGAACTGCACATTTTACCTTTAGTTCCTTTTTCTTGTATGGAGAGGAAAAACCAAAATCTTTCACAAGGACAATGGAGAATATGCAGACTTTAGAGAGAGAAAAAGTGAGTATGAATTTTGGATGAGAATAGAGTGTGTGAGGGCAGAGGGTTTTTTTTTTTTTTTATACTCGCATGGGCAAGACATAACCCACGGCCATGGGTTATCTGCATAACCCTCGCCATGATAAATTTTCTTTTTTTTTTCACACACGGCCGTAGTGTAAGGGGTAAGTCAATCCGTAATTTTCACATTACCATGGCACGACCGTATCACATGTGGTGGATTTAGGGCCACCACACGAACCATGGCCGTATCTCATCCCCCTAAAATCCTCAGCCGATTTTTTTTTTGAAAAATAAAATTAATTTACAAAAATCTTTAATCATGGGCTGCCTCCCATGAAGCGCTTAGTTTAAAGTCTTTAGCCCGATTTTCCTCCTTCTTTTCACTTAGGCTGTGCAAGATCCACAGTGGTGGCATCTCTATCAAAGTTTTCCCTTTCATGATAATGTTTAAGAAGTTGACCATTTACTTTGAAAGTTTGGTTATCTTCTGATCTCAATTCTACTATACCATAAGGAAAAACTTGTGAAATAACAAAAGGTCCGGACCATCTTGATCTTAACTTACCTAGGAACAATTTTAATCGAGAGTTATGTAATAAAACTTTATGACCTGGCAAAAATCTCATTTTAAAATGTTCTGATCATGCCATCTCTTAGCTCTCTCCTTATAGATCTTTGCATTCTCATATGCTTCTTCTCTTAATTCTGCCAATTTATTCAACTGGAGTAATCTCTTTTCACCTGCAGCTTGCAAATCAAAGTTAAGGAACTTTATGGCCTAGTATGCTTTGTGCTCAAGCTCCACTGGTAGGTGACATGACTTACCAAACACAATCTTGTATGGGGACATTCCTATGGGAGTTTTAAATGCAGTTCTATAAGCCCATAATACATCATCAAGTTTTAATGACCAATCTTTTCTGGATGCATTAATAGTTTTTTCCAAAATATGTTTAATTTCCCTATTAGATACCTCGGCTTGACCTGAAGTTTGAGGATGATAAGGAGTAGCAATTTTATGAGTAACCCCATATTTTGATAATAATTTTTCAAATTGCTTGTTACAAAAATGCGACCCCCCATCACTTATGATAGCTCGAGGTACTCCAAATCTTGAAAAAATGTTTCTTTTCAAAAATCTAACTACAACTCTAGCGTCGTTAGTTTGCAAAGCAACCGCTTCTACCCATTTCGAAACATAGTCAACAGCCAAGAGAATGTATTTGTTTGAATAAGAAGAGGGAAATGGACCCATAAAATCTATCCCCCAAACATCAAAAAGTTCTATTACAAGAATACCATTCTGCGGTAATTCATGTCTCCTAGAAATGTTACCTGTCTTTTCGCATTGAGCACAAGACATGATATAGTTCCTGCAATCCCGAAACAAACTAGGCCAATAAAATCCACAAGATAAAACTTTAGCTGCGGTTCTCTCTACACCAAAATGACCTCCTACCTCTTTTGAATGACAATGCTGAATGATGCTAATTTGTTCAATTTCTGGCACACATCGTCTAATTCTTTGATTAGCACATTTTTTAAACAAATATGGTTCACCCCAAAAGTAAAATTTTACATCATGTAAAAACTTCTTTTTCTGTTGGTATGAAATACCATAAGGTATGATTTTGCTAACCAAATAATTAACTATGTCAGCATACCAAGGTAGTCCTTGGATTTCAACTCCATATAATTGTTCATCTGGGAAATTTTCATTGACAGGTGGATCCGAACATTCAGATTCCAACCTTGACAAAGGATTAGCTAAAACATTCTCTGTTCCCTTTTTTTCTTTGATTTCAAGATTAAATTCTTGTAGCAGTAAAATCCAATGAATTAACCTTGGCTTAGCATCGGTTTTAGCAAACAAATACTTGAGCGCAGCATGGTCTGTATATACTATGATCTTAGAACCTATTAGATAGGACCGGAACTTAGCACATGCAAATATAATTGCTAAGAGTTCTTTTTCAGTAGTAGCATAGTTCCTTTGAGCCTCATTCAAGGTTCTACTAATATAATATATGACATAAAACAACTTACCTCTCCTTTACCCAAGTACTGCTCCTATTGCATAGTCACTGGCATCACACATCAATTCAAACGGAAGCTCCCAATCAGGTGCAACAATTACTGGTGCAGTTGTGAGCTTCTCCTTCAACAAATTGAATGCTTGCAACTATTTATCATCAAAATTAAAAGCAGTATCTTTTTCAAGTAAATTACAAAGAGGTTTAGAGATTTTAGAGAAGTCCCTGATAAATCTTCTGTAAAAACCAACATGTCCCAGGAAACTTCTGACTCCTTTCAATGAAGTAGGTGGTAGCAACTTTTCAATGATCTCCACTTTTGCTCGGTTGACCTCAATCCCTCTTTCTAATATCTTATGACCCAAGACTATTCCCTCTCTTACCATAAAATGGCATTTCTCCCAATTAAGAATCAGATTGGTCTCTTTACATCTTTTAAGCACATAGCCTGATGATAGGAATCAAAATCCGACAAGACCTATCATTAGGGCAAAAACTAAAGGAATTCAAATTTTGGCAATGAGGGCCCATTTTGAGTAGATCGACCCTGGAATTATTTATATATTAACCTCTTTTCTATTATTCTTGTATTGTGTATTCCAACAGGCACACTTATCATATTTTATAGGGCAATGGACAAACTCTCTCAGACTTAGCTTGTGGGTTATCCATGGACTGACCTGAACTGGCGATGAGCTGGGCTGATGGATCCTATAGAAGACCGGCATGTTGAAGACCAATTTCTTTTATATATTTTTCATTTTCATGGACTATTTATGTTGTAATCATTTTGGGAAACTTTTATTTCCTTGTAATTTTCATTTAGGGTTAGCCACCTTAAAAGTGGCAAACTTGTAATTTTGAGCACTTTTTAACCCTAGGAGTAGCAAGTATAAATACTTGCTTAAGAGAGGGTTTGAGGAGTCTTATCATTTTTGCAGATTAAACACCTCTTTTCACGTGAGAATTAGGGTTCATACCTTAGTTCCAAACTCTTATCAATTTCAATCCCAAGAGTTGAAATTGTGGCGAGTGCAACATCTTGAAATTGTGAGTTATATCAATTTCATTTTGTTGTGATTTCTTTTCTTCTCTAGTGTGTCATATCTAGGGTTGAATTGAGATATTTCTTGGTCAGAATTACTTATTGTATTCACGAATTCTTATGCTTAATTGAAGGAATTATCAAATTGATCCGATTCTTCTTGAGGATTTCCCTTGTTAACGTGTTCTTCAATATTGGAAAAAGGATTATTTTGTTACGGCTTCTCCTTGTCAAATTAAGGTTTTATTTGCGTGGATTACATGAAATTAGAGTGTTGTTAGAAGGAATTTTCATTGTGGTATTCTGATTATATCATTGGTTGTTTGAATTTCATCATTTCATCATTAGGGTTCATTTGAAAAGTGCCATTTTTTGATCCGATTTTGCCTTGACTTGAGATAGTTATTCTTAAGTCTTTTGGATGTTCTTTTAATAGTGTTTAGGCACATCATATTTTTGGTATCAGAGCTATATCATATTTGGATCTAAGATTGATTACATCCTAATTGAAGAATTGGTTACATTCATTGGAAATTGACACCTTTGTTCATAAGATTGAGACTAGTTTGATTGACATTGTTTGTTTTTCTTTCAAATTGGTTTTTGTATGTGCTTAATATTGGTTTTAAGCACATCATCTTTATGGTATCAGAGCACATGTTGAGAGAAGGGAATTGGTTTTATTTGATTTCGTGGAGTTAATCATCAATTAGGGTGATTTAATGAAAACCGCAAATTGTGTTGTTGTTGTGGTTTTGAGATTGCGAAATTACCTTGGCTTGGAATTTAATTTGCTGATTGTTGGAGTTGGATTGGGAAGGTTGTTGTATCATCTTGTGATTAATAATTTTCATGGAAGGAAGGAAAAATGGAAGTGTTGTTAATTCAACAATTGTTTGAGCTTGAAAAAATTACCTTGTTCTTGCCGTGACTAGTTGTGGTGTGAAGGAGGTTGTGTAGATTGTTTTTTTTATTTCCATTGTGTAATTCTGAATTGGAGAAGTGCAATTTACAGATTTTCATTGAGTTTTGATGAGTAAGGAATTTATTTGAATTCAAACATATGCCATTAAGTTGTGGGAGTTAATGAGTGCTATTTGAATTTGAATTCATTACTTACCAATTGAGCAAGGCTTGCAATAAGTGAAGTTGTTGGAATTTCAAATTGAAAGTTGCTGCCTATTTTGTTGTAAAGTTGCGGTTAGAACTTGTGGGAAGTGGAGTACATTTTGTTGTTGCAACGTGTATAAAAGGTATATGTGTGTGGAGTTGTGTTTTTGTAAAATTAGTGAAGGGTATGTATGTGTGGCGTTATGTGTGTATGTTAATTGAAGGTGTTGTAACGTGGTGAATTTGTTGTGGTGAAGTGAGTGCAACGTGGTTAGGTGTGTGTGGTGGTGTAAATTTGTGGAGTTTTGTGTAATGCAAGGTGCTGCACATTAAGACTCATTGTGGGTGTAAAACTTTAGCAAGAAAGGAAAGTTAAGTGATGAAGTTTGAAATTCAAATATAAGCATTTAAGTGTGAAAGTTATTGAGTATTATTACTTAAACACTTGCTTAGTTGAATTCAATATCTTAACTACTTAGAAGTATTTATTTGTGCTTCAATTATTCTACTCTACTTGAAGTGATAAGAAGTATTTGTTGCATTGGTAACTTGTTGCACCGTGGGTGTACAAGTGTGTGTGTTGTTATCTAAACGTGTTATTGTAACGTGGTGAAGTGAAGGGAGTGTGCTACAAATTAATTGAGATTACATTTGTACTTCAGATAAATCGCATCCACAAACATGTCATATGATAGTGTAAATGGGGACATTGGCAATGAGGCTAATAACCAAGTGGGTGGTAGACTAGGTCGTCGAAATACAAATGGAAGAACTCTAGATGAACAACTTCAGGACTTTACCACAATTGTTGCTACATTAGCAACAAAAATTGATAGGATGACATTACCACCACCACATGTGGTAAACCTTTAGGCACCACCAAGAGTAGAAGGAGATTATCATGCTCTTAGGGAAGATAGACATGATAATTTGCTTAATCCATACCCGGACAAGGAATTTAGACCACCTCGAGGACTAGAGTGTGTGAAGCTACAGATGCCTTCATTTGATGGTAGGGGTTCTATCGATGATTACCTAGACTGGGAAGACCAAGTTGAGGGTCTTTTCAAGTGTTATGAGATTGATGAAGACTCCAGAGTACGCCTTGTAGCTGTAGAGCTCACAGGGTATGTCGCTTTGTGGTGGAGAAATATGGTGATCAGTAGGCGAATGGATGGAGAGACCGAAATACACACTTAGAGAGACATGAAACGAGTTTTGAGGAATAGGTTTGTACCGAAACACTACAGGCATGAGTTATTTATGCGTCTCTAGACACTAAGACAGGGGGGTAAAACAGTAGATGACTATATACAGGAGTTTGAGACACTGGTGATCAGATGTGGATTAGTTGAACCTCCTGAACAAACCCTAGCACGTTTTGTATCTGGGTTGAGGTATAGATAGCTTGTGTAGTTGAGCTTCAGAGATATAGTACACTTGATGAGGTTATACAGTTAGCCTTGAAAGTGGAAAGACAGAGGCAATCCTATTCATTCCAGGTTACTAGGAGCAGACTACCAGGGAACAAAACTGTTCAGGGTCAATTATGTTCTCCTTCAGAGACACTAGAGAATCACGAGCAGTTGAGTACACCATTGGAGTATTCTGAGGATTAGAGTCAGACGAGTCTATCATTAGAGGGCCAGAATGCTCAGAAACATTTGTGTTCATCTTCAAAGGTCTTAGAGGGCAATGAGCAGTTGGGCCAACCACTAGAAGACCATCAGGATCAGCGACATACAGATAAGTTAGAAAAGGAGGATACGATATCAGTGAAATGGGTTGAGTTAGAGGACACCTCAGTAGATAATGGGTCATTATTTGTGTTGCAGAAGAGATACATCCTAGAAATGGAGGAAAGAAAACAATCACCACCTGTAGTATTTCAAATATTGGGATTCTGCAGAGATATTTCTTCAAGTGACTTGCTAAGAGAAACAAAGTCTCTACTGCATTTGATCTACCAGATTTGAGGACAAATCTTTTTGAGGCCCGAGGAGATTATAGGAATCAAAATCCGACAAGACCTATCATTAGGGCAAAAACTAAAGGAATTCAAATTTTGGTAATGAGGGCCCATTTTGAGCAGATCGACCTCGGAATTATTTACATATTAACCTCTTTTCTATTATTCTTGTATTGTGTATTCCAACAGGCACACTTATCATATTCTATAGGGCAATGGACAAACTCTCTCAGACTCAGCTTGTGGGTTATCTATGGACTGACCTGAACCGGCGATGAGCTGGGTTGATGGATCCTATAGAAGACCGGCATGTTGAAGACCAATTTCTTTTATATATTTTTCATTTTCATGGACTATTTATGTTGTAATCATTTTGGGAAACTTTTATTTCCTTGTAATTTTCATTTAGGGTTAGCCACCTTAAAAGTGGCAAACTTGTGATTTTGAGCACTTTTTAACCCTAGGAGTAGCAAGTATAAATACTTGCTTAAGAGAGGGTTTGAGGAGGCTTATCATTTTTGCAGATTAAACACCTCTTTTCACGTGAGAATTAGGGTTCATACCTTGGTTCCAAACTCTTATCAATTTCAATCCCAAGAGTTGAAATTGTGGCGAGTGCAACATCTTGAAATTGTGAGTTATATCAATTTCATTTTGTTGTGATTTCTTTTCTTCTCTAGTGTGTCATATCTAGGGTTGAATTGAGATATTTCTTGGTCAGAATTACTTGTTGTATTCACGAATTCTTATGCTTATTTGAAGGAATTATCAAATTGATCCGATTCTTCTTGAGGATTTCCCATGTTAACGTGTTCTTCAATATTGGAAAAAGGATTATTTTGTTACGGTTTCTCCTTGTCAAATTAAGGTTTTATTTGCGTGGATTACATGAAATTAGAGTGTTGTTAGAAGGAATTTTCATTGTGGTATTCTGATTATATCATTGGTTGTTTGAATTTCATCATTTCATCATTAGGGTTCATTTGAAAAGTGCCATTTTTGGATCCGATTTTGCCTTGACTTGAGATAGTTATTCTTAAGTCTTTTGGATGTGCTTTTAAGAGTGTTTAGGCACATCACCTAAATTTATCAGACATGCATCAAATGACTTCCGAACAACTGAAACATCATCCATAAACACCTCAATGAAGTTCTCTGACATGTCAGAAAAAATAAACATCATACACCTCTGAAAAGTAGCAGGTGCGTTACATAAACCAAAGGGCATCCTTCTATAGGCAAAGGTGCCATAAGGACATGTAAATGTGGTTTTTTCTTGGTCCTCAGGTGCTATATGGATCTGATTATACCCAAAATAACCATCTAAAAAGCAATAGTACCCATGCCCGGCTAGTTTTTCTAACATCTGATCAATAAATGGGAGGGGAAAATGATCTTTGCGGGTGGCGTCATTCACTTTTCTATAGTCTATACACACTCTCCACCTAGTCACAGTACGAGTAGGGATTAACTCATTGGAATCATTCTTTACTACAGTCGTACCACATTTTTTTGGCATTACTTGAACTGGACTAACCCATTTACTATCGGAGATAGGATAGATAATACTTGCATCCAACAGCTTGAGTACTTCTTTTTCCACTACCTCTTTAAGAGTTGGGTTTAGTCGTCTCTGTGGTTGAACTATAGGTTTACATTCAGCCTCCAAGAATATGCGATGAGTGCAAATTAGAGGGCTAATTCCCTTGATATCTGCAATTGTCCATCCTATTGCCTCCTTATGCTCTCTCAGCATTTCTAAAAGTTGTTGCTCCTGATCACCTATCAAGAAAGAAGAAATAATTATTGGCAAAGTATTATCCATTCCCAAATAAGCATATTTCAAATGACTAGGTAAAGGTTTAAGTTCTAACACCGTAGGTAGTGTCAAAGATGGCACTGGTTTTGTTGCACTTGTACCCAACTCCTCATAATATCGAGCCTTGATTTCTATCGCCTCCTCCATACATTCATCCATAGGCTTTTCATCATCACTCCAATCATCCACATCTCTAAGAACAGATTCTAATGTAACCAAGCCTACTTTCTCTTCCTTAGATTCACTAGTAAGCTCATCAATGTTATCAATAGTGTAATAGGACTTACATTTATCAAATTGTTTCATAGCATCATACACATTAAAAGTTATTTGTTCATCCATAACTCTTAAAGTGAGCTTACCTTGTTCCACATCTATTAAAGCTTTACCTGTAGCAAGGAATGGTCTACCAAGAATCATGGGCACCTCTCTATCCTCTTCCATCTCCAGGACAATGAAATCAACTGGAAAGTAGAACTTGTGATAGGAATAAAAATCTGACAAAACCTATCATTAGGGCAAGAATTGAAGGATTTCAAATCTTGGCGTTGAGGGCCCATTTTGAGCAGATCGACCCCAGAATTATTTATATATTAACCTCTTTTCTATTATTCTTGTATTGTGTTTTCCAACAGGCACACTTATCATATTCTATAGGGCAATGGACGAACTTCCTCAGACTCAGATTATGGGTTATCCATGGACCGACCTAAACCGGCGATGAGTTGGGTCGATGGATCCTATAGAAGACCGGCATCTTGAAGACCATTTCTTTTATATATTTACACTTTTATGAACTATTTTGGTTGTATTTTGGTTTTGGGACACTTTTATTTCTTTGTAACTTTCATTTAGGGTTAGCCACCTTAAAAGTGGCAAACTTGTAATTTTGAGCACTTTTTAATCCTAGGAGTAGCAAGTATAAATACTTGCTTAAGAGAGGGTTTGAGGAAGCTTAATTTTGCAGAACAAACACTTCACATTTTGTGAGAGGGCTTAGGGTTTCCTAATTCCAAAATTCTCTTATCAATTTCAATCCCAAGAAGTTGGAATTATGGCGAGTGCAACAAGGTGAAATCGTGAGTAATATCGATTCATCTTTGTTGTTGTTCATTTCTTCTCTACTGAGTCATATCTAGGGTTGATTTGAATCTTTCTTGGACTTATTAGTGATTGTAATTCATGGATAATCATCTTGTAAAGGTTGATTGTTCATTGAGATTGAATGCTTCTTAGTGATTGGCGTGAATTGGCATTATTGGAAGGATTTGAGATCACGGTTTTGTGCTTGTCTTTATTGCTTCCTTTAGATCTGATTTTACGTGAACTTCATGTTCTCTTGTGGTTATTTGGTTAATATTATCATTAGAGATTACAATTGAATCATTTGAACAACAATTTCCATCAAAATGTACAAGGTGTGCACGTGAAATTGCCCTCAAGTGAACCGGTTTGTGTTTTGTGAATTGAGGTGTTTTCCTTGATTCTTTTGATTGTGCTTAAGCTTGGAATTAGGCACATCAACTTGTCTACTTTCACTAAAACATTCTCCACAATACCTTTGGGATATTTAATGCTCCTGTCAGCTAATTGCAAAGTGACACGGGTCTCCTTGCAGTCTCCCAATCCAAGTTCCCTGAAAATAGAGAGAGGCATTAAGTTAATACTTGCACCTGAATCAATAAGAACTTTATCAAAATAAAAATTTCCAATTGTGCAAGGAACAGTAAAACTCCCCTGATCTCATTGTTTCTTTAGAAAAGTTGACATGTCCTTCTGAAGAATCATAGAACATTCTCTTGTAAGCATTACCAGTTCATTGCCATCAATTTTTCTCTTTTTTGTAAGAAGCTCTTTCATGAATTTCGCATATGAAGGCATCTGCTGGAGTGCCTCTGCAAAAGGAATGTTGATTTGGAGCTTCTTAAACACCTCTAAGAATTTAGCGAATTGGGAATCTAACTGCTGTTGCTTCAATCGCCCTGGGAAAGGTACAGGAGGAATATAGGGTTTCACCTCTGGTGTTTGCTGTTTTGGTTCCTTTACCTTTTTCTTCCCTTTGTCTTTCTTTGAACTCTCCTCTTTCTCTTGAGCATGTGTGCCAACTTTTTCCAATTCCTTACCACTCCTCAACACAATTGCATTGACACCTTTTGGATTCTCCTCAGTTTTGCTAGGCAAAGATCCAGATGGTCTATTGCTTAGTTATTGAGAGATCTGGCCAATTTGGTTCTCTAAGTTTCTAATGGTGGCTTGTTGATTTTGTTGCATAGTGTCCTTCTATTCTTGACTGACTTTGCTGAGGAGGAGGAATCTCAGTAGGCACTTGTTTTTGAAATCCAGGTGGTGGGTTATGTACGTTGTTCTCATTCCTCCATGAGAAGTTTGGATGATTTCGCCAGCCTGGATTGTAAGTGTTGGAATAAGGCCCTTGATTAGCTCTTTGAAAATTGTTGGCATAGTTGACTTGCTCTCTATTGGATGATGCTGGAAAGTTTCCCAATGGACATTCCAAAGAGGGGTGTGGTCCTGAACACAAATCACAACTAGCAAGCAAGTTAGCATTAACTGATTGAGAAGAAGAAAGTTTGCTTACCTGAGTAGTGAGAGTTGCTAACTGAGTTAAAATAGAATCGATATCATTAACTGATGCAGCTCTTGATTTCCCTCTCTCATGTTGCCAATTATGTGCACTGGATGCCATTTCTTCAATTAAAGCACTGGCTTCAGTATATGTTTTACCCATCAATGCACCTTTAGCTGCAGCATCTACCAATGACGTCATAGTGTCATCCAAACTAAGATAAAATACCTCAATCAGGAGATTATCAGGTAGGCCATGGTGTGGACACTTCCGTATTGTTTCCTTAAATCGTTCCCATGCCTCATATAATGATTTACCACTGAACTTGGAAAAGTTGGTGATATCATTTCTTAATTTGGCAGTACGTGATTGTGGGAAAAATCTTCTAAGAAACATTGATTGAAGTTCAGCCCATGTGGTAACAGAATCTTGAGGTAAGGAATTATACCAAGCTCTTGCCTTATCCTTCAATGAGAAAGGAAAAAGTTGCAGTCTAATGGCATCATCTGAAACACCATTCATCTTTATCAAGTTAGAATACTGAAGGAATCTGCTATGTGCTCATCAGGGCTCTCATGTGTATATCCACCAAACTGATTGGATTGCACCATCTGTATAAGTGCCGGCTTCAGCTCAAAAGTGTTGGCCTGAACAGCTGGCCTTCTAATTGCTGGTCTTTGAACAATTGGGACTGAAAAATCACGAAGTGCTCGCGGGGCAGCCTGAATAGGAAGATTGTTATTGTCATCTGCCATAATTTCCTCTTGATTCTCTCCACTTTGTCTATTCTCTCTTCTCAAACGATGTATAGTACGCTCTATCTCAGGATCTAGGGGCAGATGTTCAAGACTCCTACTCCTTTGCATGCGCACCCGTAGAAAAGACAGAAAAGTAAAGACACACTATCAACAAAATAAAATGCACCTAAATTACCAACAAAGCTACAAAGTCTAATATCTTATAGTCCCCGGCAACGGCGCCAAAAACTTGATCACTCGTGAAATGTATATGTGAAACCGCTAGCAAGTATACTAGGTCGTAATTAAGTAATATATGATGAGTAGAGTATCGTTCTCTCCAGGACTAAAAAGAGTACCAAACCTATAATAACTTATACTAATATTTAGGTAATTCAAACAGGAATCTTTTATATATTTAACTAAAGAGATTAAATCAAGTTCTATGCTAATGAGAATTATAAGATTCTTATAAATACTTCCAAGTGAACAGTAGGAATTTAGAATTCACCCTAGTCATGCTAATCAAACTACCGTTAAGTTATTGAAATCAACTTATATGTGGTTATCCACGTGAGTTCAACATTTTAAACCTCAAATCAATTAGTCCACTTTCGTATCTCTAATTAACAAAGGATTCTAATATACTCTTATACATTTTTCAATGCTATGATCGCCTTATGCCCTAATACAATTATCCCTAATCTCTCAGTGAATAATTAATTAGAATATAGCTTTAATCTCTATATAAACCCTAATTAAACCAATTAACGCCGCTTTCGCATTGACTCATTAGTCTAATTAAGAATTCCTAACAAATCCTATCTCCACTTTCGTATTGATTGGATTTCTAACAATTTAATCTTGTCACAATTAAATTGAAATTATAGGAATTCACAACATGAATACTCCCCATATATGTTAATCTCATAACCAAACTACACTGATCATTTTAGCAAACTAGGGCTTCATCCATTATTCCCACAAAGGAAATTAGCTAGCCATACAATAGATAACAACAAGACAAAATTCAACGAAAAATGTTAAATAATCCATTAAAGACATAAAAACCAATTCACAGAAATGCAAAATATGATTAGGATAAGAAGTCACCAATATGTAGCAAATCTGGAAATAAGATCCTAAAACAACTCTTCAGAGATTTCTGACTTGATCTTAATTGATGGAAGTACAATTGAATTCAATCTTCAATTCCCTTGTAAAAAGCTAAAGTTTCTCACAACAAAGTTCTCAAATCTGCCAAATTGTTCAAAGTCTCCTCTCCTCTCCCCGGTCGTTCTTTTCTTTCTTTCTTTTCTTTCTCACCCCTCCTTTTGTGCTCCGTAGAAACGTACAAATTGCACAAGAATATGAAAAGTCGGCAGTCCACCACATGAGGCATGGCCGTGTGTAATGTGGTTGTTACTGCCACCACATAAACCACGGCCGTGGGATAACTCCATAAGCTTCTCGGCATTTTTTTCTTTCCTTCTTCTTTTAGGCACGCCTTGTGTAATGTGGTTGTTACTGCCACCACATAAACCACGGCCGTGGGATAACTCCATAAGCTTCTCGGCATTTTCTTCTTTCCTTCTTCTTTTAGGCACGGCCGTATCTCATCTTTTGCTTGTGATTTCTTCATGTTTTGCATCATGTACATCTTCAAGTCCATTAATCCCTAAGATATTAACATAAATGCAATTTAAGTATCTTTTATTGGAAATTTCTAATAATTGACAATAATATATATACCAATCGCAAGATACAACATGATAAAATATGCCTTTATCATCAACTCAAGGAGACAAATAATATGGTGAGTACTCCACGTCCACAACAATTAACAACTAGGAAATCACTTTAACAACACAATTGAAATCACTCAATTCTTCAATGCACAATTTTCGGATCAAGGTAATAAGAACCCTAATTTCCGAATTCCAAATTTCAAATCCATCCTCTTAAACCTCAAGCTTTGATACCAAATTATGATGTGCCTAAAACCAAGGTCTAAGCACAATGAAATGAACCAAAGGAACAACTTCAACTCTCAAATCAAAAATCGGTTCAAAGGGTAAAATTGTGTGAATCCTAGTGAAGATGCAATGAGATCCAAATACTCAATGATGCAATTATAATTATAATTCCACAATGATAATTTACAAGTTCAACAAATGTTCAACTCTAAGAACCCCTTTCCACATTTGCTAATCACGGTTCAAGAAGCATACATAAAGGATGAACCGAATTCAAATGCAAAAGTAACTCAAGTAAGCACAAAAATTCGAAATGAATAGGAAGCAAATTTGACCAAGAACTATCTCAATTCACTCCAAGATATTACACACTAGAGAAGAAAAGAAATCACAACAAAATGAAATTGATATTACTCACAATTTCAACTCTTGGGATTTAAATTGATAAGTGTAATGAAAATTAGGAGAACCCTAATCCTCACACAAAAGTGTATACTCAAATATGAAAAATGGCCTCCTCAAACCCTGCTTTAAGCAAGTATTTATACTTGTTCCCTTTAGGGTTAGAAAATGCACAAAATTACAACTATGTCACTTTTAGGGTGGCCGGTCCTAAATGAAAATTATAATCAAAATGAAAGTGTCCTAAAAGTAAATACAACATAAAATAGTCCATAGAGTAATTATAAAAACAAAATATCATAAATCTTCATGAGCTAATGCTTTGAAATGGAAATAATCACAGCGGGCCTTTGATTGCAAATTTGATGATGTTCCGTAACCATCAACTAGTGTAGGACATGTTGGCATCCCATGAAGAATTATTATTGTACCTATAAGATTATTTCTCAAATACTTATTAGATAAAAGTAATGAAGTAAAATATGAGTGATTTGGATCATCATCCAAATCTAGTTCTGAAAGCATAGATAGTGTCGGAAAATTTTCCATCATCTATGACTGTCATTACTCTCTTATTGGGACACTGTGCAACCATATGTCCAAATCCCATGCATTTGAAGCATTTAATCTAGAGCATTTTCCCATTAATTGATCCCAGTATAGTCTGCCTAACATCAAGTCTAATTACCTCTTTGCCCTTCCCAAAAATCATCTTCTCTCTACCCTTTGGTCCAGCCAACTGACCATTAGCCCCCATGGGCCTAATAGTAGTATTGGGCCTGCTACTAGTAACCTGAAATGGATTAGATCGCCTTTGCCTTTCCACTTTTAAGGCTAACTATATAGCCTCATCAAGTGTACTATATCTCTGAAGCTCAACTACATAGGCTATCTCATATTTCAACCTAGGTATAAAACGTGCTAGGGTTTGCTTAGGAGGCTCTACTAATCCACATCTATTCATCAAAGTTTCAAACTCCAGCATATAATCATCCACTCTTTTGCCTCCCTATCTCAAGGTTTTCAGACAGATAAACAATTCCTACCTATAATGCTCAAGAATAAACCTCTTCCTCAAAACCTTTTTCATGTCTCTCTAAGTATGAATTTCAGCATCTCTATCCTTCTGTCTATTGATCACTAAATTTTTCCACTATAAGGCAGCATACCCTATGAACTTAATAGCAGCAAGTCGAACTCTGGTGTTATCATCTATCTCATAACATTAAAAAAGGCCCTCAACCTTATCCCCCCAGTCCAGATAGTCATTTGTTGAACCATTGCCATCAAATGAAGACATCTGTAGCTTCACACATTCTAAGCCCCTAGGTGAACTAAAATCTCTATTTGGGTAAAGATTGATCCCAAAGTTATCATCCCTCTCCTCCCTAAAGGTATGATGATCTCCTTCCTATGTTTTCTCCTCCTATTGCTGCCTCTCTTTGAACGTTTTGAGGAGCTACTCTTGGTGGTGGTGCTTGAGGATTTGCTACTAGTGGTTATGGCATTGTCATCCTGTTAATCTTTGTTGCTAATGTAGCAACAATAGTGGTGAGGTCCTGAAGTTGTTCCTCCAAAGTTCTCTTACTTGCAATATAATGACCCTATCCTCTATCAACTTGGCTATTGGCCTCATTGCCAATGCCCCCATTCACATTGTCATTCGACATGCTTGTGGATGTGATTTGCTAAAGTATAATATTAAACAAATGCAGCACACTCCCTTCACAACACCAAGTCACAATAATACGTTTAGATAACAACATACATACACTTGTACAACCACGATGCAACAAGTCACCAATATAATAAATACTTCTCTACGCTTCAATTATAATAAAATAAATGAAGCAACAATTAAACACTTCTAAGTAGTTAAGTTATTGAATTCAACTAAGTAAGTGTTTAAGTAATAATACTTTATAACTTTTACACTTAAATGCTTATTTTTTAATTTCAAACTTCACTACTTAACTTTCCCTTTTAGTCATAGCACATACACACACTTCAATCTCTATGTGTAGCACCTTCCTCACATACACCGCCATACACACACCACACACACATAGTGCACTCACTTCAATCACCACTACACACACATAACACTTCACTTCACAATGCAATACCCTTTAACTCAATATACACAACATAACTCCACCAACTCAATATACTCCCTTACACCGCCACACATATACACACAAACACGGCAACAAATTCAAATTAACACTCTTAATGCAACTTTCTCCATAAATGGTAAGAATCCATTTCAAATTCAAATGAAATGTAATCAATACCACTCAATAACTTCTTCAAGCTTAATGGATGTGTTTGAATTCAAATAATTTCCCTATTCTCCACACAAATTCAAATCTAGAAATTGTAAATTGCACTCCCCAATTCTGAAAACACTTACAAGAATTCACTTTTCTTTTATCACAAATAATGTATTTCTAATTCCACCACAAACACTAGGAAATACACTTCTTACTCCACCAATTCCCTTCACGACAAGTCAAGAAAAAAGGAGTTACAACAAGATATTCACTTCTACTACAACAAACAACAAGTATGACACCATAATAACAAAATCAAGTACTTCAATTCCACCTTAACACTTCGGATCAATAAGTAGAAATTCAAGAACCCTAATTTCAAGTTGTGATGATCACAAAAATTCCCTTCTCAAAAACCAATGCTCTAATACCAAAAAGATGATGTGCTTCAATTGATGGATTGCAATTATATAATTTCAATTGAAGAATCAATCAAACAAATCCACAAAATGCGTGACACTAACAAGTTCTTAAACCCTAAATTTCAAATGATATTCACACAGTTTACAATGAAAATCAATTGTACCTCCAAAACAAATCAAATGAATAACACAATAGAGACTAATTTCCAACTAAAATGGCTTGAACCTTAGATTGGATATGGAACCCTAATTGGCATGAAATATGAACATAATAAGAAAAAAATCCAATCACTCACTAGATATGACACACTAGTAATAATTGGAATCAGCTTAAGAAAATTGATATTACTCACAAAATTCTTAAGCCAATCTCGCCACAATTTGTAATAGGAATCAAAATCCTATAAGACCTATCATTAGGGTAAGAGCCAAAGGATTTCAAATCTTGGCGATGAGGGTCCCTTTTGAACAAATCGATCTTGGAATTAGTTATATACTAACATCTTTTCTATTACTTATGTATTGTGTATTCTAGCAGGCACACTTATGGGGCTTTATAGGGTGATGGACAAACTCACTAAGACTCAACTTATGGGTTATCCATGGATCGACCTAAATTGAAGATGAGTTGGACCGACGATTTGATTTGAAGAGTCATCTTGTGAAGACTATTTTTTATATTTGTTATTTTCCTTAAGCCATTTATTTTATAAGCTTTTGAGACATTTTATTTGGTTGTATTTTGTGTTTTAGGGCCGGCCACCCTTTAGTGGCATAGTTGTAATTGTTTAGCCATTTTAAGCCTAAAGAGAGCAAGTATAAATACTTGCTTAAGTAGGGTTTAGAGAGAGGAGAATACACTTACCATTGCTGCAAAATTTTCGTAAGAGATTAGGGTTCTTCGTAAGATTTCATAAGGACTCTTATCAATTTCATCCATTAGAATTGTGGCGAGTTGCAACCTAGTGAATTGTGAGTAATATCAATCCCTAAGTTGTTTTTCCTTTTCATAACTAGTGTATCATATCTAATATTGATTAGGATTGGTTCTTGGTTCTGATTTTTTACATCAATTGTAGGTTCAATTCCATCATTATATTGTTATCAATTTAATGGAGTTGTATCCTAGATATTGTCTTGTAATTGCCATTTCGTCTTTGCATGGAAATTAATTGTTGTAAGGAGTTCATCTTTGATAATTGTGTTAGGTGCTTAATTCAATTGAGCACATCATCATTTTGGTGTTAAGTCTCACTGATTAGCAATTCAGAGTATAAACTATTTTAGGGTTCACACCCAATTAAAGGTTAATCCTGATTTAAGTAGCACTTGTTTGAATTGTGTGATTACATATGCTTTAATTCAATTTAAGGCATATCAATTCCACACATGAAATTGATAAGAGATGTGATTTGCATGCAAGGACTCCTTTACGGCAAAGTGTTTGGTTTTATCAAAATGTTAAAAAGTCCTCTACAAACCCTAGTTAGCAAGTATTTATACTTGATCTAATTAGGGTTAAAATGTCAAAAACTTAAACATATGCCACAAAGTGGCCGGTTTTAACAATAAATTACAGACAAATCGTAAGTCCCAAAAATGAGTAAAAGTGGCCGATTCAATAATGAAAATATAAGTACAAAAGATGGTCTTCAAATGGTCGGTTCATTAAGTCAATTGAGTACATTGCTGATCATTGGATGTGAGTCCAAGGATGTCCCTAATTTGATCATCAATGCATGTTATCTGGCCATCTCGTAAGGACTAATCAATGTACCTGCTATAGTGCAAAAAAAAAAAAATAAACATTATTAGGTAAAGAAAATGAACATATGTAGATGTCTTGGATTATACATCCAAATCAGGTTCCCCTACTGTTGGGACTACAAGGTAGATTCCCATCACTCATAGGACCGGTTTTTTTTCTATTTTGCAGTTGTAATTTCCTTATTTAGAGTAGGTATAAATACTTGTTAATTAGGTTTTGTAAAGGACTTTTTGGCACATTATTTTTAGATATTGAAACCGTGAGGAGACATCTCTTTTACGCCAAATTGCTCTTATCATTTCTTCTTGAAGTGTGGTGAGTGGGATTTGATCTTTGTTGTGTGTAATATCAACAACATCAAATCCATTCTAATTCTAACTAGTGAGTAATATCTGGTGAGGAATTAATTCCTCTTTTTCTATCTCTTTTCATGCAATTTTAAGGTTCTATTTTTCAATTTAGGTTTCATACCACTTTGATCGTGTATTGTTCAATTGAATCCTCTATTGCATTGTGTACTTGTAATTAGTCTTGAGCACATCAAACATTGTAAACCATCTTATATTTATCATGTTCATTGGGATTGTGATTCAGATATTTGCAAATGCCTTGTCCTTTTGTCGTGCACTTTAGCTGTGGGACATACTAATTGCCGATAAGGGTTATAAAGTACTTATTATTTATAACACTTACAATAACCTTTTATTTACTTTTTTACATTTTATCTTGGTATTGCACTCAACCAATCTTTATTTTGATTTCAAAGCTTTGAAATACACTCAATGATTTAATAGAGTAATTATAAGAAAGTTGAAGAAAAAAAATATCAATTTTGCAATATAGAAGCCCAACATTGTGAAGGAGTACAACTATGTATAGAGTGTGAAAAGCAGCCATGTCCAATCACACAAAGCAGTGTGTAAAGGAACCGTGCTAACCAGGCGTGCAGGGGCAACATGGGAATGGACATGCCTATGCTGGTGAGTGTGTCGAGGCTAAAACTGCTTAGATTAGAACAAGAGGAGATAACCCGCTCAAGTTGCCCTTAAGGTATGACCATGCTAAATTTGACATCTATATAAATACTAGAAAGAGAGATTAGACGAAGAAGATATATTAGAAGATAGATTCGAATAGAGATTAATAGGATATTGGAATAGATTAAAAGAATTTTAGTTTTTAGTTTTAATGCTTTTCTTTATGCGTTCTTTTTATATTTCTACTACTAGATTAAATATGTAGCTACTTTAAACTTTCCTTAGTACTTAGGTATGATAAATCCTAGAATGAACATGCAATTATTCTAATTTATTATTCAATAATTTAATGTTCATTCTTGCTATTCAATTATGTGTTCTTAATTGCTTTCAATTTAATATTGAAGGCAATTTAGCTTAATTTTAATTTCTTATATAGAGATCAAGATATTCTTTATTAGAATAGATCTAGCATAATTGGAATGAGTTGCATGTAATCCTAAAGATAGGATAATGTAAATTTTCTAGATTAGGGTCAAACTTAATAGCAGAGTTTATAGTTTAAATATAATGCAATTCTAGGGATTTTAATAAGGAAAAAATTCCAATTAATTAACCAAGAATTAGGAATTAGTAAGACTCAAGAGAGCTACTAGTTTAATTTAGGAATTCTTATGGTCTAAGAATATAATAATGAAATTGAATAATAATTAGTTAATTACATTAGTAACTCTGGAAGGATTTAACATCCAAGTTCACTTTTAATGATTATTTCTTTTCTTAGTCTATAAGTGATTGATAGGAATCAAAATCCGATAAAACCTATCATTAGGACAAGAGTCAAAGGAATTCGAATCATGGCAATGATGGTCCATTTTGAGCAACTCAATGATGTGCTCAAAACTAAGCCCAAGCATATGCAAATGAATCAAAGAAACAAGCCCCAACTCACACATATAAACCGATTCAATTGGACTAGCAATTACGTGAATCCTATTGGAATTTTGATGAAATCTAAAGGACCAAAGATGCAATCAACAATCCAACAAGGTTAAACTTCACCAAATAACAACAATTACAAATGAAATCCACGTGAATTATTCCAAGGAGATGATGTGCCTAAACACACTTAAAAGCACATCCAAAGACTTTAGAAAAACTATCTCAAGTCAAGGCAAAATCGGATCCAAAAATGGCACTTTTCAATTGAACCCTAATGATGAAATGATGAAATTCAAACAACCAATGATATAATTAGAATACCACAATGAAAATGACTTCTAACAACACTCTAATTTCATGTAATCCACGCAAATGAATCCTCAATTTGACAAAAGAAAACCGTAACAAAACAATCCCTTTTCCAATAATGAAGAACACGTTATCAAGGAAATCTTCAAAGATGAATCGGATCAATTTGATAATTCCTTCAAATAAGCATAAGAATTCGTGAATAACAAGTAATTCTGACCAAGAATTATCTCAATTCAACCCTAGATATGACACACTAGAGAAGAAAAGAAATCACAACAAAATGAAATTGATATAACTCACAATTTCAAGATGTTTCACTCGCCACAATTTCAACTCTTGGTATTGAAATTGATAAGAGCTTGAAACCAAGGTATGAACCCTAATTCTCATGTGAAAGGAGGTGTTTAATCTGCAAAATGATAAGCCCCTCAAACCCTCTCTTAAGCAAGTATTTATACTTGCTACTCCTAGGGTTAAAAAGTGTTCAAAATTACAAGTTTGCCACTTTTAAGGTGGCTAACCCTAAATGAAAGTTACAAAGAAATAAAAGTGTCCCAAAACCAAAATACAACCAAAATAGTTCAATAAAAATTTACAAGATACAAAATAACATAAATCTTCATGATCCAATGCTTTAGAATAGAGAACAATCGCAACGGGCCTTTGATTGTTATCCAGAAAAATGTTCTGTGTCCAAATGAAGTTGTAGGACATTTTGGCATCCCATGGAGATATATAATTGTACCTGTAAGATTATTCTCAAAGTTTATTAGAAATAAAGACATCAGATAAAATATGAGCAATTTGGTTAATCATCCAAATTGGGTTCTAAAGAGGTTGACAGTGCCAGAATTTTTGCCATCATCTCCTCGGGCTTCTGAAAGATTTGCCCTCAAATCTAGAGGATCAGTTGTGGAATTGAACCCTAGGATCTCTATTGTCCTGCTCCCCCGACTAACCATGGTAGTGGATGGATGCCTGACCTGTTTCTGAAAACCCTGGACCTCAGATGGAGTCATTGGTAATAGGATTATGCGTGTCTCGCCCATGCTGAACATGTAGGTATTTTTAAACCCATCATGTATCACCCGTCGATCATACAACCAGGGCCGACCCAACAGCAAATGGAATGCATGCATAGGAACTATATCACAAAGGATCTCATCATGATAGTTCTGCTCGACACTCACAAGAACCTTTGCCTTAAAGGTAACATGCATACTACCTCTATTATCCAGCCAATGCAAATGATAAGGACTAGGATGGGGTATAGTAGACAGTTGTAATTTGTCTACTAGTGCAACAGATATAACATTCGTGCAACTACCACTATCGATGATGAGTACACAAAGATTACCTCTGATTCTGCAAGAGGTATGAAATATGTTCTCCCTCTGAATATCACTGATATCAGGAGATGTGGACAAAATCCTGCGTAACACATTGAGGGGTAGATATTTCCCTCCAGTATGCTCCTCAGGCGCATTTGCATTCTGATCATCATAATATTCCTGCAATGCTGTTGGTAGATCTGTAGGCTCAATCTATTCATGGTCATCCTCAGTGTCCTCTCCAATGTCTTCCATAACAGTCATCACCCTCTTATTTGGACACTGTGCAACTATATGCCCAAATACCATGCATTTAAAACATTTTATCTGGCACGCTTTCCCACTAGTAGATCCGGGAACAACCTACCTCGTTTCTAGTGCCATGACCTCTTTACCCTTTCCAGTGGGTAAGTTTTCTCTTATAATGGTTGGGGTAGTAGTGTCCACTGCCTTGACTCCCTCACCTACTGCCTTTGCTCCCCCTGATCGACTGTCGACTGAGATGGGTCTATTAGCAATGTTAGGCCTACTGCTAGGAGCCCTAAAGAAGTTGGACCTCCTCTGTCTCTCTACTTTTAAGGCCAACTGAATAGCCTCATCAAGTGTGGTATAGCGCTGCAGCTCAACAATACACGCTATCTCATATTTTAGACCTGAGACAAATCGTGCTATAGTTTGTTCCGGAGGCTCAACAGACCCACACCTAATCATAAGGGTCTCAAATTCCTGCACATAATCATCCACTGTTTTACCCCCTGCCTCAAGGTTTGCAGTCGCATAAACAGCTCCTGTTTGTAGTGCTCAGGAATGAACCTTTTCCTTAACAACCTCTTCATATCCCTCCAGGTCTGAACCTCAGCCTCTCCATCCTGACGCCTATTGATGATCAGATTCTTCCACCAAAGTGCAGCATACCCTACAAATTCAACAACAGCCAATCTGACCCTAGTACTGTCGTTGATCTCATAACATTCGAAGAGACCTTTGACCTTATCCTCCCAGTCTAGGTACTCATATGCTAATCCCTTACCATCATAGGATGGCATCTGTAGTTTCACATACTCCAAACCCCGAGGTGGCCTGAAATCCCTATTCTGATTTAGGTTGACCCCAAAATTATCATCCCTTTCTTCCTTGTTTGGAATATGCTCCTCACCCATCCTTCTATTTAAGTCTCCATTACCCACTACTCTATTTCAATGAGGGTTTTGTGGAGCTACTCGAGGTGGTGCTGGTTGGTTTACCACTGGTGGTTGTGGTAAAGTCATCCTGTTAACTCTAGTTGCTAGTGTAGCAACCATAGTAGTAAGCTCCTAAAGTTGTTCCTCCAAAGTTCTCCTGCCTGCCACATTACAACCATGTCCTCCACTAACCTGGCTATTGGCTTCTTCACCCAATCCCCCATTCACACTGTCATTAGACATATTTGTAGATTCTTTTATGTTGTTCCTCAAAACGATATGGTTCAAGGGTACACACTTCCACTACTATACTTCCTTAAACTCCACACAATAGCAACTACAAAGACAAACAAACAAACCCACTTAATGTTACAATTTTATAATTGCAACTCACGTGTAATACACTTCTCCACAACAAGCTAAAAGTACACGGTGCAGCAAATTTAATTTCCACAAGTTCACTCCACGTCAACACACTAGCAATAACAATGATTAAGATGTATCACTTCCATGGCAACAACAAGGTGAATATTGATTACAAGTAGTCTTCAACTTCCATGGCAAATAATGAAGACAAAAGATTAATAAGTAGCTTTCCCAAAATGAATTCCGAATCCCACTATAGGCAGCAACTTTCAATTTGAAATTCAAATAACTTCACTTATTGCAAGCCATCCTCAATTGGTAACAATGAATTCAAATTCAAAAAGCAATCATTAACTCCCACAACTTAATTGCATATGATTTGAATTCAAATAATTCCTTACTAATCAAACTTAATGTAATCTTCAAATTGTACTTCACAAATTCAGAATTACACAATGCAATTCAAAGACAACAAACAACACAACTCCTCACGCCACAAGCTACTTCACGGCAACAATTAGTAAGTTTCACAATTTCAAAAAAAATTTGCTAAAGTAAACTTCACTTTGTACTTCTGCTCTTCCACATGAATTAGTGTCCACAAACTGATATAATAACCTTCCCAAATCAACTCCAACAATCAGCAAATCAAATGCCAATCCAAAGTAATTTCGCAATCTCAAACAACAACAACAACACAATTTCGATTTTTACTTGATCAACCCTAATTGATGATCACTTCCATGAAATTGAATACAACCAATTACCTTCTCTCAACAAGAGCTCTGATACCAAAAAGATGATGTGCCTAAACACACTTAAAAGTACATGCAAAAGACTTAAGAAAAACTATCTCAAGTCAAGGAAAAATCGGATCCAAAATGGCACTTTTCAATTGAACCCTAATGATGAAATGATGAAATTCAAACAACCAATGATATAATTAGAATACCACAATGAAAATTCCTTCTAACAACACTCTAATTTCATGTAATCCACGCAAATGAATCCTCAATTTGACAAAAGAAAACCGTAACAAAACAATCCCTTTTCCAATAATGAAGAACACGTTATCAAGGAAATCTTCAAAGATGAATCGAATCAATTTGATAATTCCTTCAAATAAGCATAAGAATTCATGAATAACAACAAGTAATTCTGACCAAGAACTATCTCAATTCAACCCTAGATATGACACACTAGAGAAGAAAAGAAATCACAACAAAATGAAATTGATATAACTCACAATTTCAAGATGTTGCACTCGCCACAATTTCAACTCTTGGTATTGAAATTGATAAGAGTTTGGAACCAAGGTATGAACCCTAATTCTCACGTGAAAGGAGGTGTATAATAAGCAAAATGATAAGCCCCTCAAACCCTCTCTTAAGCAAGTATTTATACTTGCTACTCCTAGGGTTAAAAAGTGCTCAAAATTACAAGCTTCCCACTTTTAAGGTGGCTAACCCTAAATGAAAGTTACAAAGAAATAAATGTGTCCCAAAACCAAAATACAACCAAAATAGTTCAATAAAAATTTACAAGATACAAAATAACATAAATCTTCATGATCCAATGCCTCAGAATAGAGAACAATCGCAGCGGGCCTTTGATTGTTATCCAGAAAAATGTTCTGTGTCCAACTAAAGTTGTAGGACATTTTGGCATCCCATGGAGATATATAATTGTACCTGTAAGATTATTCTCAAAGTTTATTAGAAATAAAGACATAAGATAAAATATGAGCAATTTGGTTAATCATCCAAATTGGGTTCTGAAGAGGTTGACAGTGCCAGAATTTTTCCCATCAGGAGAACAAATCTAGTACCGTGATTTTATCCCCTATTAACAATCACCATTCACGTTAAAATGATTCCAATATTGAAGATGATTTCAAAAACTAAAAAAACAATCTCATAACATCATATTTGATCACAATTGCAATAACAAATCTGACCGAGAACATCCAATTCAACCCTAGATATGACTCACTAGTGATGAAAAGGAAACATAACAAAGAAGGAATTAATATTACTCACAATTGCCCTTTGTTGCATTCGCCACAATTTCAACTCTTGGAAATTGAAATTGATAAGAGAAATTTGATCGAGCGAAACCCTAAGCCCTCTCATGAAAATGTGAAGTGTATTTTGAAAATTTTGGCCTCCTCAAACCCTACTATAAGCAAGTATTTATACTTGCTACCCCTAGGGTTAGAAAATGGTTAAAAATTACAAGTATGCTACTTTTAAGGTGGTTGGTCCTAAATAGAAATTACAATAAAAATGAAAGTTTCCCAAAAGAAAATACAACATAAGATAGTCTATAGAACAATTACAAAGTACAAAAATATCATAAGTCTTCATGAGCCAATGCTTCAGAATGGAAACAATTGCAGCGGGTCTTTGATCGTAAATCTGAAAATGTCCCGTGTCCATCAACTAGTTTAGGACATATTGGCATCCCATGGAGAATTATTATTGTACCAGTAAGATTATTTCTCAAATATTTATTAGAATAAAAGATATAAAGTAAAGATATAAGCGATTTGGACCATCAGCCAAATCTAGTTCTGAAGGTATAGGTGGTGCCGGAAAATTTCTCATCACTTAACCCTATAATTATTTGTTTACTAACCTCTTTTTTCTTATTCATGTATTATATATTCCAACAGGTACACTTATCAGGCGTTATAGAGTGATGGATAAGCTCACTAAAACTCAGCTTGTGGGTTATCCAAGGACCGACCTAAATTGGTGATGAGCTAGGCTGACGAATCCTATGAAAGAGCTAGCATCTTGAAGACTAATCTTTACATATTTGTTATTTACTTGGACTATTTAGCATCTTGGGACACTTTTATTTAGTTGTAATTGAGTTTTAGGACCGACCACCCTAAAAGTGGCATAGTTGTAATTTTGTGCATTTTCTAACCCTAGAGGGAACAAGTATAAATACTTGCTTAAAGTAGGGTTTGAGGGGGCCAATTTTACAGATTTGAACATACACTTTACGTGAGGGAATTAGGGTTCTTCCTAGTTCAATTTCTCTTATCAATTTCAATCCCAAGAATTAGAATTGTGGCGAGTGCAACAAGGGGAAATTGTGAATTATATCAATTTCTTATTGTTGTGTTTCTTTTCATGTCTAGTGAGTCATATCTAGGGTTGGATTGAAGTCTTGTTAGACAGATTTTGAATGCATTTGTAATCAAATTATCATTGCATAATTGTGGTTTTTAGCACTTGTTAATACCATCAATTTGTCATTATACTTGTGGCGTAGAATTTCTTTGTTGTGAGGAGGATCACGGTTTGAATTTGTGTGTTGTTGATTGGGATTCTCTTGGAATTTAAGTTGGCTAATTAATTCAATTGAGGATTATCATCTTTGTGGATTTCATCTCTTTGATTTTATCATTTGACTCATCATCCATCAATTAGGATTTACGCAAATTGTCTCTCTTGTGAACTGAATTTGATCTTGTCCTTTGAGGTTGATATTTGGTTTGTTTTTATTTGTGCTTAATTCCCTTTTAGGCACATCATCTTTTGGTATCAGAGCTTCATCATACTTGGATTCATTCTTGGTCATGTCCTTGTTGTGGGAATTGGTTCATAAATATTGAGGAATTGTGCAATTGCCAAATTAGTTTGATTGACATTGTCTAATTGTCTTTCAAATTAGTTTTGCATGTGCTTAATCTTGGTTTTAGGCACATCATCTGATGAGATCCATGATGAGAACCAAGCCGGAAGAAGAAATGTGGATCCTCTTGAAGTGCCGCCTGGACCGATCGCAAGAAATCGAGCGAAATGAATTGAGGAAGCACTTAACGGGTTGATAAAGGTTGTCCATGAAGCCGGAAAGGATTGGAGCAATCATGAAGTTGGAACGGATTGGAACAACCATGGAAGACCCTTGCTTTTGTACAAGTCACACCGGACACGGGATGAAAAGAGCGTGTATTTTCAAGGTACGGCCGTGTAGGAATCTCAAGATTGCACAGAATCATACACGGTTAAAAGGCACAGCCGTGTATGGAGTCAAGCAAATCCACAGAAAGATACACATCTAGAGGTACACGACCGTGTATCTCTTCAAGGCCGGCTCAAGGCCGCCAGCCTTCATGTTTACACCGCCGGCTTTCTTGTTCTGTTTTCATGTTTTTATGCAACTTATCTAAGCTATGTTGTTTTGGACTTGCTTTTCACGAATTGTAACCCTAGTATAAAAGCTCCTAGGGTTTAGAACAACTTAGAATTTGCATCTTTGAACATTAAACACTTTTGAGAGGCACCTCTCTTGGTTCTTCAAGAACTAACTAGAACTTATCGGATTTTATTTCTGTGGCGTTCAACCCGACTTATCAATCGGTTTGTCATCCCGATTGTGGCATCTTCACATTATACTAAGGTTCTTGTCTCGCTTATAGACAACGGGTCACGGTTTCCACTTTAGGTGTTTGGCATCGTAGGTAACGAATTTCCAAACGTATTGGTATCAGGTTTCGTCACGGGTTGGCGTAGTTCGTATCATCATCTTTTGGTATTAAAGCTTGTAGTTGTGAGAAGGGATTATGTGATTTTGAATTTCAAAAATTTAGGGTTCATGTTCTTACATCTTCAATTCCAAAATTAGGGGTAAATTGAAATTGTTGTTGTAGTTGTTTGAAGTGGAGTGAATTGTCTTGAGTAGAAGTTGAACTTGCTACTTGTTGGAGTGATTTTGAAGTACTTGTTGAAGCTTCTATGTTGTGGACTTCAACGTGAAGGAAAAGGAAAGATAGTGCATTTTTTAGTGCAATTTTGGAAGTGCAATTGTATAGAAAGAGAATTATGATTCTTACATTGTTTGTTTTCGGAAAATTAGTGGAGAAATTGAGCATTTCCATATTTGAATAGTGTGGAGGATTTGGAAATTATTTGATTTTCAAAACAAACATTAAGATTGAAGGAGTTAATGTGTGTTTGTTTGAATTTGAAAATCATTTCTTACCAATTGTGGAAGAGTTACAATTAGTGAAGTGGTTTGATTTTCAAATTTGAATTGTTGCTATTTTTGTGTATAAGTTGTGGATTGCTTTGGATTTGTGTAGTGATAAGGCAGTGTATACTTTGAAGTATTGTGTGTGTGTGTGTTGTATTTGGAGAGGTTATTGCACCGTGGTTGTTTTGTGTAGAGTTGCGTTTGTAAAAATTTAGTGAAGTTGTGTGTGTTTAGTGTGAGTGCAGTGTGACTTGTTGTTGTGTGTAAGTGTGTGTGGCAGTGTGAATTTGTGGAAGTTATGTGGAGTAAGGTGCTCCACATTGAGGTTAAAGTGTGAGAGTGTAGTGCATGGAAAGCAAACCGTGAAGGAGAAGAGTGGTAGTGTTTCAATTGTGAAGTGAAATTGTGTAATGTGTGCATTTTCGGAAAGTAGAGGGATTACAATTATTATTTTCATATTTCAAATCAGAATTGAAAGTGTACATTAAGAGGTCAATTTGAAATCTCAAATACACATTAAGTCATAGTTACTTGTGTATCTTTTGAATTTGAAAAAGCCTCTTACCATTTGTGGAATATTGCAATTATAGAACTCATTTTGAATTTGAAATTTGAGTTGCCTTTGTTGTTGAAGTTGCGGTTTGATATTTGTGTGGAAGTGAGGAAAGTGCACCGTGGCTTGAAGCAGAGTGTATGTAGTGTTGTGTTTTTGTTAATTTAGTACAGGTTGTATACATTTGGTGTTGGTTATTGTAAGTGTTGTCAAGGACATTCTAGTAGTAGCGTGATTGGTGGTGAAACTGTGAATAAGGGAGTTTTGTGATGGTGGAGTTGTGCATTTGTGCTTATGTTAAGGTGCTGCAATTTGTAATTTATTATAGTGTGAAACCTTAACAAGAAAGGAAGGTTTTGAGTAGTAGAATTTAAAATTCAAACAAGTCATTAAAGTGTGAAATTAATTGAACTAGTTATTTAAATACTTATAGTTGAATTTGATTCTATCTACTTGAAAGTAGTCGAGTGTACTTCATTTGTGGCTTGGTTGTGTACTTGAACTGTGGAAGTGTGAAGATAATTATTGTGTTGTTGGGTTTGAACACAATCATGTCTAGTGAGATGTTTCATTATACTAATGTATTGCACCGAACATTGACTACATTTGCTACTAAGGATGAAAAACAAAAGGAAAACTTGTTCCATACTTCTTGTAGGGTACAAGGAAATTTATGTGTCCTTATAGTTGATGGTAGTAGTTGTACCAATGTGGTAGCGACATCATTAGTATCGAAACTAAAACTTGCTACTACTCCACATCCTGAACTGTATAAATTGCATTAGATTAGTGGTTAGGAGAGTTTACATGTGACCCAAAGAGCTAGGGTACCTTTCAGTGTAGGGGATAAATATTGTGATGAAATTGAGTGTGATATTCTACCTATGTGTACATCCCATATATTGCTCGGTAGGCCTTGGTTATATGATAGGAGGGTCTTACATGATGGCTTTAAGAATACTTATGTATTCCAAAAAGAGGGAAAACGATGTTGCCTTTAGAGGTTCAAAGGGTTCAGCAACAAATCAGTAGACCGTCAGTGGGCCGTGATCAGTTGAACCAACCCTTAGAACATAAAATTTGTCAGACACAAATGTACCAACTTTTAGAGGATCTCGATGATCATAGTCAAATGAGCAAACTACCAGAGGACCAAACTGTTCAGGGACAGTTATGTTCACATTTAGAGGTACTAGAGGCTCATGAGCAGTTGAGTAAACCAATGGAGGATTCTAAGGGTCAGAGTCAAATGAGCCTGTTATCAGAGAGCCAGACTATTCAGAGACAGTTGTGTTCACCTTCAACAGTTTCAGAGGGCAATGAGCAGTTGGGCCAACCATTAGAAGACCATGAGGATCAGTGATATACAAATGAGTTAGAAAAGGAGAAAACGGTTTCAGTGGAACGGGTTGGTATAGGGGTGACTTTAGTGGATAATGGAGCATTATTTGTGTTGTAGATGAGATACATCCTAGAAATGGAGGAGAGAAAACAATCACCGCCTATGATATTTCAGATTTTGGGATTCTACAGTGATATTTCTTCAGGTGGCTTGCTAGGAGGAAATAGAGTCTCTACTGCATTTAATCTTTCAGATTTGAGGACAAATCTTTGTGGATTTCATTTCCTTGATTTTATCATTTGATTCATCATTCTTCAATTAGGGTTCACGCAATTTTTAACCCCTTTGAACCGGTTTGATCTTGTTAATTGAAGTTGTTTGTTTGCATGTGTTCAATCTTGGTTTTTAGGCACATCATAATTTGGTATCAGAGCTATATCATATTTGGATTTAAGATTGAACACATCCTAATTGAAGAATTGGTTACATTTATTGGAAATTGACGCCATTGTTCATGTGATTGTGATGTGCCTAAACACACTTAAAAGCACATCCAAAAGACTTAAGAAAAGATATCTCAAGTCTAGGCAAAATCGGATCCAAAAAATGGCACTTTTCAAATGAAACCTAATGATGAAATGATGAAATTCAAACAACTAATGATATAATCTGAATACCACAATGGAAATGGCATCTAAAAACACTCTAATTTCATATAATCCATGCAAATGAAGCCTCAATTTGATAAAAGAAAACCGTAACAAAACAATCCCTTTTTCAATGGTGAAAATCACGTTAACAAGGAAATCCTTAAAGATGAATTGAATCAACTTGATAATTCCTTCAAATAATCACAAGAATTCGTGGATAACAACAAGTAAATCTGACCAAGAATGTTCTAATCCAACCCTAGATATTACACACTAGAGAAGAAAAAGAAAACACAACAAGTAGGAATTGATATGACTCACAAATTCCAATTGTTGCACTCGCCACAATTTCAACTCTTGGGATTGAAATTGATAAGAGAATTTTGGAATTAGGAAACCCTAAGCCCTCTCACGAAAATGTGAAGTGTTTTTCTGCAAAATTAAGCCTCCTGAAACCCTCTCTTAAGCAAGTATTTATACTTGCTACTCCTAGGGTTAAAAAGTGCTCAAAATTACAAGTTTGCCACTTTTAAGGTGGCTAGCCCTAAATGAAAATTACATGGAAATAAAAGTGTCCTAGAACCAAAATACAACTAAAATAGTTCATAAAAGAAGAAATATATAAAATAAATGGTCTTCATGACACTGGTCTTCTATAGGATCCATCGGCTCAGCTCATCGCCGGTTCAGGTTGGTCTATGGATAACCCACAAGCTGAGTCTGAGGGAGTTTGTCTATTGCCTTATAGAATATGATAAGTGTACCTGTTGGAATATATAATACATGAATAAGAGAAAAGAAGTTAGATAACAAATAATTCCGGGGTCGATTTGCTCAAAATGGGTCCCCATCGCCAAGATTCGAAATCTTTTAATTCTTACCCTAATGATAAGTCTTGTCAGATTTTGATTCCTATCATCTCCTCGGGCCTCAAAAAGATTTATCCTCAAATCTGGAAAATCAAATGCAGTAGAGACTTTGTTTCCTGTTAGCAAGTCACCTGAAGAAATATCTTTACAGAATCCCAATATCTGAAATACTACAGGTGGTGATTGTTTTCTTTCCTCCATTTCTAAGATGTATATCTTCTGCAACACAAATAATGACCCATTATTTATTGAGGTGTCCCCTAACTCAACCCATTTCACTGATATTGTATCCTCCTTTTCTAACTCATCTGTATGTCGCTGATCTTCATGGTTTTCTAATGGTTGGACCAACTGCTCATTACCTTCTAAAACCTCTGAAGGTGAACATAACTGTCCCTGAACAGTTTGGCTCTCTGGTGGTCTACTAGTCTGACTATGATCATCAGGATCCTCTGAAGGTTGGCACATTGGTGTCTGCATCTGCACAGTTTGGTCCTCTGATGGTTTGATCATGTGGCTATGATCCTCAAGATTCTGTGATGGTTGTTTTATCTGTCTTTGCATCTCCTGGACCTCTGTTGGTGACATAGGGTTTAATACTATACGTTTATTATCCTTTTTAAACATATAAGTATTTCTATACCCATCATGTAATACCATCATGTCATACAACCATGGTCTACCAAGTAATATATGGGATGCACAAAGAGGAAGAATATCACATTTAAGCTCATCATAGTACTTGTCCCCTATACTGAAGGGTACCCTAGCCCTTTGGGTTACACAAAGACCATCTTGATCATTCAACCAATGTAATGTATAGGGTTTAGGATGTGGGATAGTTTCAAGTTTCAACTTCGATACTAATGATGTAGCTACAACATTAGTATAACTACTGATAAGATCACATTATACTTATATTTTCTTTTGGACTTATATTAAATTTATTTCAATATTATAAGAAAATATAAAGAAATGATACTTAATGGTGTTTATTGTGAAAATACAGGTTTTGAGGACCCAAAAGTAAATTACAATTTAATTGGAGGAGTTTTTCACAAAATTGAAGAAGCGAGCGGAGGATTGCAATAAAGGCCGCCGGCCTTGGGCCGGCCTACATT